>JAUKPT010004820.1:0-10850 GCA_032273505.1 Nanomia bijuga
GACAAAAGAATGATTAATTATTAATAATTTAAATCTTCTTACAATAAACTTCAACAGTGCTGGAAACAATACGACTAATGTCGTTATGTAAGCAATAAAACTTCTAATATCCGGTTGTCGGGCTTCGCCCTCGAACCTTGATATTAGAAGTTTATATATATTACATACATATACTTCGTTGCGTTGATTCAGCGTTAATCGAACGTGAATTGAATACACGTATATCTCGTTACGTTGATTCAACGTTGAATGTGCGTTTATTGCATATACCTATATTTTATCTCGTTTATTCGACGTTGATTGTACGTAAATGGAATATACGTATATTTCGTTACGTCGAATCAACGTTGACGGTACGTGAATGAAATATACTTATGTATGTTAATTGAGAATACCTATATTTCGTTACGTTTATTCGACGCTGATTGTACGTAAATGAAATATACGTGTTAAGAATGTATGTATATCTCATTACGTTGATTCAACATTGATTGAACGTGAATGTAATATTTCTATATTTTTCTACGTTAAATCAACGTTAATCGTACTTGAATGGAATATACGTATATCTTGTTACGCTGATTCAACGTTCATTATACGTAAAACAGGTATACGTATATTTCGTTACGTTGACTCAACGCTGATTGCACGAGTAAAAAATAAACTTATATCTTGTAACATTGATTCAACGTTGAATGTACGTGAATGAAATATAAGTATGTTTCGTTACGCAGAATCAATGATGAATCAAAGTAACGGAATATATGTATATTTCGTTACGTTGATTCAACGTTGAATCAACGTATATCTTGTTACGTTTATTTAACGCTGTATGTACGCAAATAGATTAAACCTCTTTCTTGTTATGTTGATTCAACGTTGATTGTATGGGAATGAAATATACGTATATTTTGTTACGTTGATTCAATGTTGAATGTATGTAAGTTGAGTATACCTATATTTCGTTACGTAGAATCAACGTTGAATGTACGGAAATGGAATATACGTATGTTTCGTTACGGTGTTTTAACATTGAATGTACGTAAATTGAGTATACCTATATTTTATTACGTTGATTCAACGTTGATTCTACGGGAATGAAATATATGAATATTTCGTTAGGTGGAATTAACGTGGAATCAACGTAACGAACTAAACCTATATTTCGATGCGTTGATTCAACGTTAAAAGTACGTAAGTTGAATATACCTATATTTCGTTACGTAGAATCAACGTTGGTAATACGTAAAAGGAATATACGTATATTTCGTTACGTTGATTCAACGTTAAATGTACGTAAATTGAGTATACCTATATTTCGTCACGTTGATTCAACGTTGAATATAGGTAATTTTGTTTACGTAAACGATTCAACGAAACTTCAACGTTGATTCGACGTTGTAGTACGTTGCATGTCGGCTGGGTCATAATGTTTACAAAAAGGGTCAAATATCTTGAAATATTGATCTCTCTGCCAAATGAGTATTTTCAATAGACACAGAAAGGATAGGGCTTTCGAACCGATACCGATTTAGCTATCTCAGACTCTTATTTCTCATTGTTGCTAATTTTCGTCTTCGATTTTAACCTTCTTCCTTCTTATTTTTCTCTGACCTTTTTTCTCTTAGCTTTTTCTTTCATTTCTCGAAAACCAGATGAAAAACGATGATGGGAACTCTGATATGTCGACATTTCCGTCTCAGTCTCACAGAATCTGAAACAGACTAACTATAGGTATCATTATAGATTTGTAGACAGTCCTTAATTTAAAAGGTATTTAAATATTTTATTGCGATTTAATAGACGATACGATATATGTGTGAGGAACCGTATTTATGATGATCTGGAAAATCAAGTTGACTTAAGATTATAACGTTTTTCTCCTGCTGACCAAAAGACATTGTTATGCATCAGCAGCTGCATTATCTCTCTGTTAAGATTGCTTTCTAAGTAGATTTCAAATTCCTCTAAACATTGCTTTTCGAAATATTTTCGAAATATTCAAAGAACACTTGAGATAACGATGAAAGACATTTTTTACATAAAAAAAAAACTGTTATAAATTCGTCGTGTTTACTGTATAGATTGTTCTGTTCTGCTCTACAGTGAACCCAAAAATAGCATAATTCATCTCTCAATAGATTCTCAAATCAAACAAAGTCAAATCCAGTGTAGAAACAAGCCTCTGTTTGTACACTTTTCTCTTCAAACTCTTGCTCATAAACATGATTTAACTCATTTTCAAGTATTTTCTTTTTTGTTTTTAAACCATTTAAACTAGACGATAATGTTTTTGAGAAATCATTTAGAGTCAATTTCAGTTCTTCGATATTGTTTAAAAAATTCAACTGTAATCTTTTGTAATGTTCATTTTTTATTGGATCGGGATCAGTTCTTTTATTGGTCCTCTGCTGGTTCTTCAGCGAACTGTCAATTTCTCTGTTTTTGTATTTATCACTATTATTTTGAGATTTAGTTTCTGCATCAAAAAAAGGCTGGTCACTTGATTGGCTATCGTTTCTTCCATTTTTGTAACCATCTTTATATTTTTCATATTTAGATTCAGTTTTATGTTTATCGCGAAATACGCACTGCTTCTTTGGCGATGTGACATTTTTATTTGGTCCATATTCGTCATTTTTATGTTGTTCAGATATAAATATAGGTTTAGGATGCATCTTTGTTGGGATTTTCTTCTTTTCATTATAGATATAGTCTTCTCCAGGAATGGATTGTTGTTTGAATATATAGTCAGATTTTATCTCGTGTTCAGTACATATATCTTTGCTTTTTGGTAAACTGTCGTTCTTTACATTATTATTATCACTATTCTCGTGTCCAGGCATATATTGTTGTGTAAATACAAATTCAGGTTTAATCTCATTTTCAAGACACGTGATTTTAGATGAATTCTTGTTCTTGGCATTGCTATTATCACAATTTTCTTGTTTTGATACGAATCTAGGCTCAGTTCTGTTTTTAGAAGAAATACGTTGTTTCTTCGGTGAAATATCATCTTCATTTTGTTCATGATAAAAAACATTATTATGTTTACTGTCTATAAATGAATTATTTCTCCCTTTACTGGTGGGGACTTTAACATGATCATTAACATTATTTTTCTCGCGCTTCTGTCTGTCTAGATGTGTCCAAGTGTCTATATATTTATCATTAAGGTCCATTTCATTAACTGAATCAAAAGACATGCTTAGTATGGCTTGATCGCACTCTATCTCGCCATCATGCAAATGCTTTTCATGGTAATCAATTTCACAATGGACGATGTATTCTTCTTTTAGAGACCAAACAACACGTGGGAACTCCTCATACGTTCCCAGAACGCACGTGGACAGTGGTGCGAATGGAATAAGTCTATCAGTTGATGGTTCTGAATCAGAGTCGTCCATCATTTCGAATATGTTTTCGTCGACCGCAAAGTTATGAAGAGTCTTTTGACATTCTATAAATTCCTCGATTGGCTCGACTGAAATGTTTCTTTCATATTCTTGTTTTTCATTTTTATTTTCACTCACTTCGTTTTCTTCAGCAACTGGTGAGTTGTATTGCTTCGGTGGTTCACTATAAAACATTTCATTCGGACGAAGAATATTTTCTTTATATGTAGTCTTTTTAAGTTTTTCTCTTTTGCTTCCTTTTATTATAACATCGAATATATTTCCGTTCACTTTGAAAATAGGAAGTGCCTCCTGGCATTCTATAATCTCGTCAACCGGTTCAACAAACAAAACTGATGAGCATTCTTGTTTTGAAACTTCACTTGCACTCACTTTATCAGAACAAAGCACTTCTTTGTTACTTCTAACTTCATGTAAACCATTTTCTTTTACCATGACATCAAATATATTTTCATTGACTTCATGGCACGGAAGAGTTTTGCGACATTCGACAAGCTCTTCAACCAGTTCAACTGGAACACTTCCGACGTATCTTATTTCTTCATGTTTATTATCTTTTTTTTCTTTTACTCTATTTTCTATATTGTTTTCAGAAAGTTCGTTTTCTTCTGGTTGTTTTTCTGCATTTTTGCATCGTTGCATAATTTCTTTGTACTTATCTTCAGCTACGACGTTCTTTCCTTGTTTAATTTCTTCCTCCGTTGCAATCTTGTTTCTCCGTTTTCTGTGATCTTGTTTCTTAGAGTACAGTGCATCATTTTCTTGTGAATTTTGATCAGCATTTTCAGGATTAAGTTCAGTTTCTTTTCGTCTATTGATTAATTGTTTTTGATTGTCAATTAAAGCTTGAAGTTGCTCAACTGTTTTGTGATAACGATCATGACGTAGAATATTATGATCATATTCATTGCATTTTTGCGACTGTTGTTTTTCACATTTATGATCATAATCTTCATCTTCATTTTCTAATTCCTCGAGATCATAATCATGCTTATAATCACAAAGTGTATTACTCCAAGAGACTGACCTTGAAAAACCGACGTCATCTTCCTGACTTTGCAGACCATACGAAGGCAAAACATCTTTCAACGATGCTGTTTTTCTTCTAGAAAGATCTATATCGTGAGCTGCTCTTGTAAAGTCAACATCACCATCTGGATAAACAGTGACATTACCTTTAAGCTTATGGACCAAATCACTGCATGACAACGTTTTTCGTTTTAACTTTCTACTAGATCCAGAACCTCTTCTTACGCTGTTTGTTGATTTCGATTTCAGACGGTCTAAGCTTCCAGCACGACGTTTGAAATAAGCCTTATACTCGTCTTTAGAGTTAAATAACTTGTCGTACCCATCTCGATCAGCTTCTGTTTGACGATACCTACAACCTTCATACGAAGTGGAGTTATCACATTCACTTGTAAACTCATTAATCTTGATTATCATAACTGTTTAAAATAAAATTTCGAGTTAAGATACTCGTGGTCAACACTTTGAATTTAACCATTTGAAATTCACTTTTTCAGTTATCGAAAATTGACAACACAAAAATAAATCCTATAAACAAAATTGCATAACAATATAACAAGTTTGTGAATAAAAATCAACAAATTTTCATTCGAACAAAACAATCGTTGAAATTTTTCGAATAAATTTACATTTTTTCCGAAACAGTTTGATTGATTATGACTCACTGTTGACAAATTCAGTCATTTATGTCCTTCTATAGCTGTATAATGTCATCATCCGATTCTTTATGTCATTTCATCTCAATTGATATTGATTTATTAAAACTTAACTTTTTGGTAAATTGTTTTCCACAGTAAAAATATAAACATAAACATTATATGGTTTAATCTGTCTAATTCACATACTATTATGAGCCATTTAAATAAGTAATTTTGATGTGGGATAGAACTTTCTAAGAAATTATTATAATTCCACCAAAATATGTCAGTTTTAATTGGCAAAGGTTTTTGCTGAATTTCAAAGGAGGATGACACATAAGAAGTGATTAGCCACGAACGGAAATCGCAGGGCCTGGTAAACGCAAAATGCCTTTGTTGTATGTTCGCAAAATGTAATCTACATGTATGGGAGATTTTTTTTGTAGTTGACTGTAAACATAACGTAAATGTTCGGAGATTATATCAGTGTACTCAGGATTTTGTGTGAAAAATGGAATCTTTATGGTGCTTTATTTGGTAAAGTGGCCTTTGATAATTTTTTCAAATTCTTTTTTTAACAAATATTTTGAATCGCACTTTAGTTCCTCTAAAAACGAAAAGAAGATTTAAAAAATTTTTAGAAATGAAGGAAATTATTGCAAAAAAACTGCGAAGTGACAACAATTTCGGAACCGACTTAGACTTAAACCTCAAAGTAGAATAAACAAACATCTGATAAGCCATGATTATATTGACCTCAAATTATATTGGATTGGTACGCAGTTCATTGATGGGTTATTATATATATACACAACTCATGGCCTACTATACTTTACTATAGTTTGCCATGCACAACTATATTTGTAGGACAAAACCAAAAAAACTTTACTAAAGAGTTAACTACTTTAATATTTAAACAGATAGCTAACTAATATATACATATTTGATTGCGTTAATATTAACATAACAGTAGCAGAAATATACTCTTGACCAAAATTCATCGGATATACAAATCTTCCAAAAAATATATCTTGATACATATACACTATCTGTTTTTAAGCTGAAGACTATCTTACGTGAAGAAAGAGACACAAGCACAAAAAAGTCGCGAAAGTCGTGAAAATCTATTTGCGACTTTAACTAGGGGTGTCGCGAGCACTTTACTATATTATCAAATTTTGTTTTTCTATTGTTTGTGAGAAACAATTTTGTGAAGAAACTAAATGTACCCGTCATAAAATGTTGCGAAAGAATTTGCGCGCGACTTTTTCTGCTCGCGATTTTTTTCTTCATTTAAAAGGTATTCAAGCTAAAGAAGTTTGATATGTTTGCGATTTTTTACATCAAGGTACCATCAAAATTCTCCTAAAATTTAATTGGTATACCTGAGATGTTTAATGATTGACTAATCATGTTGATTGTTTCGAGAGAATTCGTGAGCACCTAAATTGACGCTGACGCTCAAGGTTCATTGCTAGGCGATGCGCCTTACAAACTAGTATGAACACAGGAAAAAACTACAAATTTGTTGTTTATGTTTTACTAAATTTTGTGACTCGTTGACTTTACTAGATTATTATTTGTTTTAAATTCAAAATAGAATTGCTGCTAAAGAGATTTAAACCAAGGTGATCCAAATAAGAAAATCTTCAGATATCAAATTCCTACTAGTATTCACTTAAACTCTTATAACCTTAATATTAATTCAGCTAAAGTATATTCCAAAAAACGTGAACCGTTTTGTAACATCGTGCAATAAAATCGCTATTTTGTCTAATTTGGTTATTCTTCTCGGATATGAAAGATAACGGCAGACACAACAATCAAGTAAAGACAGAAAATTCAATACATGAAATATCGGTGATTTTATGACACAAAGAGGTTCACACAGTTTGAAGTATAATATAATATGTTATAATGCTCTAAGTGAACAGTATTTGTAATATCTATACCTAACAAATTATTTCTTATATTAAATCGAAAATAGTCAAATGCAACTAATCGTTTTGCTATTACGCAACAGTCTGAAGAGGAACTTTCTCTTCTTTATTTAGAGTCACACGACGGCTTTTGGTTTTGCATTTATAAATCTGGAATGCTATAATAAATACAATGAGAATAATTGGAAGGATAATGATTATTGTTACAATTCCTGGTTGCATTGATTCACTGAATTGTACTCCTAATATCTGTTCACAGTTTTCCCCATTAAAACCAGATGTACAGTGACATACATACTTACCATTATCTCTTTCAGAACATGTTGCATTATTGTGGCAATACCCTAATGAACACATGACTTGTTCGTGGCATCTATCTCCTTGATAACCCTGGTGACATTCACACCTATAGTTAGATTTATTAATTCTATTACAAGTTGCATTATTTTGACAATAATCCGATATGCACTTATCTTTCTCCTCGCAGTTAACTCCTAGATAACCATTAGGACAGGTGCATTTGTATTGGTCCTCACTTGTCGGAGTACACTTTCCATTGTTCAGACATGGTTTAGTAGAACATGCAGATGGGTTCTCACAAGTTCTTCCAAAATATGACTCGCTACAAAGACACGTATAATCTGTCCCATCTTCTTTGATGCAGAACCCGCCATTGCGACACGGATCAGAAGCACATGACACTTTTTCGTCACATAATTTGCCTGTATATTTCTCTGTACAATTGCAATCGAACTCATCAGCACTGATAGGCTGACAATTACCGTCGTTTAAACATGGACTATTAATGCATCGTGTGGCAATTTCACAATGGCCCCCTAAATAGAATTCCGGACATGCGCATGAGTAAGTCCCTGTTGATTTCACACAAGTACCATTGTTCTGACAAGGATTGGTAGCGCATATAATCTTCTCCTCGCATTTCATTCCCTTGTAATCGGATGTACACTTGCATGTAAAGTTATTTGAACCAACATTGACACATATCCCGTTATTCTGGCAAGGGTTATTGTAGCAAACGTTTACTTCTTCACAATGTTTTCCCCGGTACATAGACGAACAATTGCACGCGTATGTGTTATTTGCAATTATACTTTCAACGCACGTGCCATTGTTTTTACATGGATTCGCAGCACATATGACTTTGTCTTGGCAGATTTTATTTTCGTGGGTTTTTGGACATTTACATAAAAAGTCATTGTTTGATGTTTCTTGGCACACACCGCCATTTAAACATGGGTTCGGTGAACACATTAATTTGTGGTCACAATGTTTACCATCATACCCTTTTGTGCAATTACACGTATACCGATTGCCAGGTATTCTGACGCATTTTCCATTGTTTAGACATGGGTTTACAAAGCACGCAAAAAGTTCTCCGCAGTCTCTTCCCTGATAATTTTTAGGACATTTGCAGGTATAATTGTTTGGAATTTCTGCACAAGATCCATTATTAAGACACGGATTAGGAGAACATCGAACTGGACTTTCACATTTATCTCCATAAAACATCTTTGGGCATTGACAGGAATATTTGCCGTTACCTAATTCAACACAAGTGCCAGTATTTCTACAAGGCTTAGTAGCACATGCTAGTTTTACATCACAATTAGCCCCAATAAAAGCTTCCGCACACTTACATTTATAATTATAACGATCAGTTATCGTACAAGTACCATTATTTTGACACGGTTTTTTTGAACCGCATATGTGTTGAAGGTGACACCGATCGCCGATAAAGAAACCGTGACACTTACAATCATATGTGTCGCGTCCAGTAACAATACAAGAGGCGTTATTGCGACAATTGTTGTACTTGCACGAGTCACATTTAGCGATGTTCTCGCGGACTAACTTCATGAGTGAAATACTGGTGTTTGATGATAGGAATGCACACGTTCCTTTAAGATATATAAACGTATCTGTGATTTTAAACTGGGCGTAGAGCTCGTGTAGATGACAATCACAAATAAGAGGGTTCTTCTCCATATCCAATAAGGAACTCATTTTTGTATTTCTAAATGAAAAGTTATCGATATACTTGATTAAGTTGTGTCCAAGTTTTAAGGATTTGAGTGTTAGATTATTAAAAGCACCTATTTCTATTTTTTTTATTTGATTATAACTAAGGTCAATTTTGTTCATGTTTGGAAGTGCTTTAAACACTTTATTTGAAATATATGAAATATTATTTTTTGATAAATTTATATCGGTGAGCAACTCTAGACTTTTAAACAATCCATCTTCTAAACCATCGATTTTATTGCCGCTTACATCAAGGTACAATAATTGTTTCAAATCTGACAGAAACAGAGTAGATAGTTTGGGTATCAAGTTATTGCCTAAATAAATACTTCTCAGATGTGTTGCTTTTTGAAACGCATATGGTGATAATGAACTGATTTTGTTATATCCAAGATTCAGCCATTCAAGATTATCATAACCATTTAAGTCTTCTTCTGAAATCGAAGATATAAGATTTTCACTTAAATCTAATTCTGTTATACTCGATAATCCAACGGTTATACCTGAAGGAATAGAACGAAGTTTGTTGTAACCAAGTTGTAATGTTCTTAGTTTAGTAAAGTTCCTCAATAAATCTTTTGGTAAGTAAGTTATTTTATTTTCATTCAGATTCAGTTCTCTTACATTTTTCTCCAAATTTCTCAACGTTTTGAATAAGTTCGCTGATGTGATGTTTCTTTTTGAACAATCTGCTCTCGTTCTTTCACAAACGCACATACTCGGGCATTGTGCATTTACACTTCCAATGGTACATAGTACAAATAAAATACAGAGAAGATGATGTAGTTGAATCTTCATCTTTAAACCTAAAATGAAAAAAGAGTTACAAAAAATGTGTTCATCATAAAAGCATTAAAATAGAAAACCCTGACAGAGTCAACTGCCAAAATATCAAGAAAAACGCGACAGGTTTCACATGAATTTTTGGTCCATAACGAATAAGAACTAATAGAATCAATAAGCAATTGAGCAGTCTTCAGTATTTTTTGTACTTTTTCTTTAATACAACCAATACAATATAAAAACACGAGAAAGAAAATTTCCTTAATGAATCAAAAAAGGGTTTAATGCGAAGATAATGAAGAATCTTGTAACCATATTTGGCAAAAACATCGTCTCGAATGAGCACATTTAGTGAGGTGCTTGGTCCAAACTAAACATGTTGCACTTCTATTTATGTATATATTTACGTATCTTTGACCTGCTTTGACCACAAGTAAGTCCGTCTTAAGTACAGATTATTTGTTACGTCATCTAGTTTTATCTTAACTAAATACTTTCATAGAGAATGATCATGAGGAAGCAGAAATGAATGAAATCATTTAAGATGAATGTTCAATATAGATAGAAAATCACAACTAATTTCACCCCAAAGTGCCCAAATTATTATTCCATTTTTTATTATCAAAGATGTATCAAGACTGAAATAGAAATATTCTAGTATCAAGAAATTAAGTGGTCAGCTGTTTTCAACCGGTGGGTCAGGGGGCAAAGGGGGAAGGGGTCCATCCTCAATTTGCCCGATAAGAACCCAACAATGATACTTCTTATCGACTATTCCGGATATTTCAAGACACAAGCTTACTTTCGAGACCCCGGAATTCATAGGAGTTTCAGTACCAACAATGCATAAGAGACAACTTTAAAAATGCTGTGGTATTTTTTTTTTTTAACTTTAGATAGGTCATGGCCACCTCAAGGTAAGGTCCCATAAGTCACCGACAAAATTCTGGTTTACGGGGTTACAGTTAAGCACTACTCTTGATATTTTAGATTCACAATCT
>JAUKPT010004821.1:0-10849 GCA_032273505.1 Nanomia bijuga
TCAAAAGAAGAAAGTGTGAAATAACATATTTAGAATTTTACTTTGCCAAACTCATTTTTCTTTTATATAACGTGTAAAAATATTTATCATTTAATCTGTATTATCTAAAATGGTCAATAATAAATCAATCAATCAAGGTGAGGTATGAACTTTTTATCATGCAGTAGATTTTTATGTGATTATCGATGCATTGCTTATTCGTCTATTTAGTGTTTTATCAGGTACATTATCGAAAAAATATTAAAATTGTTAGAGCAACTGGTGTCCGAGTTAAAACCGAGGGTGTGGCACTCGGTAGATTTAACAAGATAGCACCTGCTGTAAGTCATGTCTGTTTATCAAACTTCAAATATTTTTCTCAATGATTAATTAAAATTATAAATCAAAATTTAATAATGATGGTGTACCCCAAGGTTTGGTCGTTAGGCCTTTGTTTTTTATCAACAGGAATTGATGCAGATTGTGACATCCTTTTTTTAACATGAAGTAGATTCCAAAAGTCTTAACATTAGTTCTAGGTTTCTTTATTGCTTCCTTAATTTTAAACTAATTAATCTAATTTTTGGTTTAAAAGCGTAGAAAAGTACTTGAAATGGATAAAAGAAGGGGAAATCTTTATTGTTGTATTTGTACATTTCTAAACGTTTTTAAAATGGAAAGATCATTGATATTCTTTCATATATTTATTCTTAAAACAAATTCATGACGAGTTTGTTGATATTTTGCCACTAGCAATATTAAGTATAATAACATGACAATACGTAGTTACGTCGTTCCAACACTTAAATAATGTTGATGGTGAATAGAAAGATATCGCAAAACAATCATTCCATCTTATCATTGTACAGACGGTGACCAGAACCAGGACCAGAACCAGAACCAGAACCAGAACCAGACCGTTTTCTACGACACATCCTGTCAGTATCCATTCCCAACCACGAATATTTCATCACGGAGGAAACATCTCTTAATGCTGGTAAATAATAGCAAGAATTATTGACTTTTAAGCCAAGATTAGTTTTAACCTCTAGCAAATTGAGAAGTTCGACCGGCAAACTATTGCTAAAGTCTTTAAACTATTAAATGAAAAAGCTTATGGAAATGGAGTGAATATCATTAAGTTCATTTCGCTAAATTGATTTTATTGTATGTAAAGAATTTTAATGTTTTTTTCATTGAAATAGATAAATTCGTAGTGTTCTTATCCTTTGAACTGTCTCTTACAAGATGCCATACTAAATAGATATTGATAAACTAAATAATCAGTTCTCTTATATTCCGAAAAGCAAGCTCTCTCAATGGTTCCCTGATACCTCTCCCTCTTTTCAATCCAATTTTCTTCAGAAGTAAACATCTTATTCGTCTTTCAACGAAGATATAAATCCACGCATCAATCATGTTAGACAATGCATAGCAGATCCAACAGAGAGTCAGTAAGCTGTCCGTTTCTTGATGGTACACGTACATCATTATGAAATATGTCAAATCCGGAACAACGATGAAGATGATAAAACTCAAAATTATTAAAACTGGAATATAAAAACGAGAGTTTTGAAAAACTTGTAGTGCATCTTTTTGTTTTGGTTTATTAAACAAAATCGGTTCATGACGCGTTGCTTTGTATCTGTGAAAAATAAAACCATAAGTGATGAAGGCAAGAAGAACATATGCAAACTCTATAGACGGATAAAAGTACTTGAAAAAAGCTTCCTTCCAAGCGTATCCTCTCATGTAATGTAACATGGATATGCTGACAGATAGGAACATACCAATAATCCAAGTACACGCAAGCAACCATTTTGATTTATTTTTATCCCAAAAAATTGGATACCGTATGTTTAGCACAATATCGAGAAGACGATCAATAGTGATGAAAATCATGTTCATAAAGTAAACAAAAGATATTCCAGTGAATGATACGATCAGGACGTAACACTGCAGTTGCTTGATAGTTCTGTCTGTCTGTCCTGATGATTGAATCAAATCAGTGATACATCTAAGGGCTTCCAGAAAGTTCATGATGAACTCAGACGACGCAAGGTTTATGAGGTACAAATGCTGTATTGTCAAGCCACGATTGTTCTTATGCGTATGTAATAGTAGGTATATACCAAGTGAATGAAAACCAAGATTAAGCAAGTTTAAAATAAAAAGAAACATTGTTAGAAAGAACTTCATTTTTCTTTTTCTATCTTTTCTGATTTTGATAAATCTTCATTCGAAGAATTCGTACTTCATCTGATGACCATGACAAAAATTCTTAGCATAATATATTATTTATTTGATGTATTTTGAGTGTAAAAATGGCTCTATGTTTTGATGTAGTTTGAATGTAGATGTGTCCGACACTTTCTTAGTATATTCATGTATACATTCTTCTTATGAATTTTCCCTTTCATTGGTTGGAAATTACGTCAACAAGAAGATTATTGCTTCATTTAAGATTCTTTTACTGAGTTCAAGTTCTGTCAAAAAGACATTTTCCCATAAACCTATAAGATTCTTGATGAGGTAATTTTGAACCAATGAAACGGTACATTTACCGATAATCTATAAATTTTCTTCTCATCGACTACAGACAAAAAGTGATTGATTTAATGGAGCGGTTTATTCCAGAGATTTTTTTTATCGATCAACGCTTACAGTCGAGCATACAGTTATTTTAAATTTTCTTGTGAATCAAGTTTTGATTTCATTCTTCTGACGGATGGTATGATGTTTTCTTATTGTATTGCAAGTAAGGCGTTTGTAGACGTTATGTTGTTTAAAAAAGAAAGACAAATCAATTGAATATCATCACTGATGTGTATACTCGTTATCCTTAAGGAAAAGTAAACATATTTCAATCTGATGATTGTATTTCTAACATGAGAATGAGCTCGATAAATATTTTTACCTTGAATGTGGGTGATTTTCAAAATACTCGAAGTTTTTTCCTCTAGCAGCATTTATCTGAAAGCTGAAATTGAGAATTTGAATTTCCCCGGTATCTATTTAGATTCCCTAGGGATATTTACTGCAATACGACATTTCGCTCCGGCATGACAGCAGCACATAAATATGTCTAATTTACAATATGTACCAAATGTTATAGGTTTCACTTTTTGACAATAACTCAAAGACACGTGATCCATTTCTGTTAAATTCTTCTGTGATGAGTTCTAAGATAATGGACCTTTACATGGTTTCCCCAAAGTTCATTCAATGTTCAGGTGTATGTACCCCAAATGAACATAGTAACTCAAATGAACAAATTGCAAAATTGTACTTTAAAATAAAAGATTTGTGAATAGGAATGTCTAAAAGGACTAAATGCTGATGCTGAAAAGTGCACCATAGTTCAAAGAGTCTAGAGTCACCTTTTCTGAGAAGAAATAACCTTTTTCTGAAACATTTATTTCACCAACACGTAGTGGTATGTCATCTTTCGACACACTTCCATTCATTTAAGTTAAGCATCGTCATCGTGAGATGCTTACTGGATGAGGGAAGCGGATGGTAGAGTTGAGTGTCATTACAAATGATGCAATAAAATGCACTCAACTCGGGCTCTTAACGAGGGCACATTAACTATCGTTAGGTAATGGGTCGACCCATGCCATGTGAGGGAAATTGGGAAGTCAGTTGGTACCTGACGAAACACTAGATGGGACTTAAGTCATGGCCTCGATTAGCCCGATAACTGCTTTACAAGACTATTCCATCATAAGTGCAAACCTTACCTTACCTTACACGCATATAAACATATGTTAACATATGAGCGTACAGGGAAAACTGAAGTATTAAATAATGTATTGAGGTAACTATATTTCATCAGATTCATAAACTGATACTTGAAGCGATGTGAATGTCGTGGAATGATATGATGCAGATAATACTTAAAAGAAACTTAAAGTAACAAGAATGACAAATCCTGAATGGAGAACTCACTGTCGACTAACTTGTACACGTAGTTTGTGTTATCTCCACCAGTGCAAGGTTTTCCAACACCACTACACCGTTGGAACTGATTCTTCCTCGGATTCCCGGCAACGGTGACACAGTTCTCCGATGTCTCATACTTGTTGTACGTGTCGGCGGCGTTCGGTCCCGAATAGCACTGCGCAAGCGATTGGATCCCGAAGTGAGTGTAATTCAGGTCACGTGCACGCTCTGCGCACTTAGCAACGAGGTCATCGAGAAACTCGTCCCAGTTCTCCAGATCGATGTTTGCTTGATCGTCGAACAAGAGGTCTGGTAACGGTTTGGATGAGCGAGCAGATGATTTGTCGTTGTAACAACCCAAGTTCACGTAAGGGATGGCGGCTAGAAGGAAGAAAAAGAATATTTACTAAATACTTAAATATGTAGATAACTTATCAAAAGTTTATTCATCTACTACTGCATTGTATTTTGAAAGGAGATGTCGAAGCAAATAATAAAATCAATAATTATTGACTATCATTTAAAAGAAAATAGGTCTTAAATAGTTATAACAATTTAATTAGCTGATTCTATGAATGCATATCACTCTATAAAACTCATATACAAGTCCAAATTGATTATCAAAACTCTTTTATACCACACCACCACCACCACCACAATTTACCTCCACAAAAAACAATGTATGCAATGTATACATGAAACTTGTTCTACTTACAGCATGTATGTTCTTCAGTGCAGTTCCTTAATTCAGTATCGGAACCATAACAGAACTCTCCGTTGTACTGAGGTTCCGGACTGTAACACTTTCGTTGTCGAATCATGTACCCTCCGAATCCACACGTCTTTGAACATTCGCTCCAATTGCCGTACTCGCTCCAGCCTCCGGAGACTTAGATGAGATAAAGAAAATTAAAATAGTGCCAAATCCCCGAGGGGTAAATCACTCGAAAAAATCTCGTACATTTCCCGGGAAAAAAATCAAATCAAAATCAAAAAAATCAATACAATGACAAAAAATCAAAAAGAATCACAAAAAAAATCAGAAAATCAGAAAAATCAAAAAAGTCACAAAAAAATCAAAATATCAAATCAAAATTAAAAAAATCAATAAAATGACAAAAAATAAAAAATAAATCACAAAAAAACAAAAAAATCACAAAAAAAATCAAAAAAATCAGAAAAAATCAAGAAAAACAGCAAAATCAAAAAAGTCAAAAAATTCAAAAAAAATCAAAAAAATCAAAAAAATCAAAAAAATCAAAAATCACGTACACTTTTTTTGAGTGATTTACCACTCGCAAATCCCCTCCTTACAGGGGTTATTTTTCGTCTCATTGCAGTGGCGGATCTGATCCAATTTCTGAGTGTCATCAAAAGTGATATTTGCCTAAATCTATGTGAAATTTGAAATTTGATACACTGGAAACGCATGGAAGTACATACTTCAACACCTGTTGAAGAGCTTTCGTCCTTTTGAGCCCAGTTTAACAATTTAAAATGGCCAACTTTAGTCTTAGATGAAATGAAAACATGCCAAAGAATGAGTGTCTTCATGAAGACACTGAAGACATTCTAAATCCGCCAGAGCATTGATTGGAAATTACACCATCAAGTACTTGCTACAACATCAATATATATGTTGGTTTTTATCAATTTTTGTTTTCACAAAACATCAGAAAATGATGATATTTTTGAAGTGAACCAGTCAGATTCATGATGAAGTTATTTTTAACCAATAAGGTGGCAGCAATTGTACCTATAATTTGAAGACAAACCATCAAACCTCCATGAAGAAATGAAATTCATATTTTTCGATTTGACAAACTAAAAATAGTACAAAAAAAAAACATAACACTTACTTGGACAATTGATTGAAGCAGCACAAGGTTGTGATTCGATGATAGATCCAAGGGCACTACAGTTGCGTCCGCCACACTGAGGGGAGGGTGAGTCGCACGTGCGCGTGCGCGTCTGTTCACCCTGTCCACATGTGACGTCACACGGACTCCATTTCACCCATTCCGATAAACCGCCGTCGACTGGAAAAGGTGAGAGAAATGAAGTGAATTAAAAAAATAAGATTCATTTTTCAAACGATGTTAAAAACAACTTGAAGTGAAAATGGGAACAATTCTTTGAATCATTTGACAGGTCAAGGTTTAATTTAACAAAAGATATGTTACAATGCATAAAGTGTAAATAAATTTGTCGAAAACTTTTTTCTGTGAATTCACAGAAATGAACATATAAATGGAATAACTAGCCATTTTTCATAATCATTATTCAAAATTTTAATCAACTAATATTTTATAAAAAAAATTCTCTTTACATGATTAGCACTTAAAAAAATCACTTACCTGGGCAGCACGCAGTGTTGCAAACTTGTTCTTCAGACGGGGGTCCGAGACACTCTCTACCACCATTACTTGCTGGGGGGTTGATGCACGATCGAGAGCGTGCTTTCGCCCCTCCCCCGCAAGTCACGGAACATAAACTCCATGGCGACCACGAAGTCCAGCCTCCGTTCAAAGCTAAATGAAGAGATTAACGATTCGATAAGAAGATAAAATGATACATGTCAGAGGTTCAACTAAAAGTTTTCGAGGTCAAAGAATCTTTTATCAGCCAGGGGATAATGTTTAAAATACCATAAATACCAGTTTTCTACTCTCTTATTATATATTCAGCCGGGAAAACTATCCCTATTCCCTCTCCCCTTTTTTCTTTCTTCTTTTCCCTTCTTTTCGTGTCATCAATTTATTTTCATGTAAATTAGGAAACCCCCGTCTGTTGAAGGCTGAAAAGACCATTCGTACTGCGGCTAATCATCGATATTGGACATTTAAAGAAAAACCTGTCAATGAAATGTCGGACACCCCTAACGACCACCTTAACAACCACAACATTTTTTTCGCGCATGTGTGAATTATTTATATACAAGGCTGGAAAGTTAAAAAATAAGTTTTTTTGATAAGTGCGTGAATTTGTGCTTATCGAGAAGAGGATGAAATTTTTCTTCACTTCGTTTTCTTCCTCGTTCTCTTCATTTTTCTCCTATAAACAATAATTCTGTTAGGGGTGGGGTAAAGGGACCTTAAAGATATTTTGAAATTTTCCCCGTTTCCCAAGTTTCATTTAAACCCCTGTAAATGGATAGACAAAGACTCAAGACTCATAATGACTAATCCCTCCCCCAAGGGGGTAATAAAGTTACACCCGCTCGTTTGATGTGGCGTTAACTATTGCCGAGACCAACAAAAAGTCTTTCAAGAAACCAATAAAAGACCTAAAGACTAAAAGAGACCAATTTTTGTCAGAATTTTCCAGAAAAAGAGACCCCTCGACCGAACAGCACATCCGTGCTTGTTGGTCTCTTTCAGGTACTTGGTCAGCTTGGACGCAACCATTAATAATGATTATTGAGACGAACTAAATAAAAGAAATCATTTCATTTGAAACATTCGAGGAAGTAGAAAACGAAGGCAGTTTAATCAAAAACATTGCATTGGAATATAGAACTAGACTTAGACAAGTGTTTAAATAGAGAAATACAGTAAATGAATCTACTGAGACTAATCATAATGGACTAAATGGGGGATTCAAATTGGTTTAGATAGTTAATGGGAGTTTACATCGACTTTGAATATCTTCATTTTTCATCTGAAATAAGAATAAGAAAAAGAGACTAAATTGTCCAAAAAGAAACCAAAAAGAGACCACTTTTTCAGAAAAAGTCTCTTAAGAGACCCAAGTCTCTTAAAAGAGACCTAGTTAACAGCACTGCCGTCGAGTTTGCGGAATGAACGATGGAAAGAGAAGCAATCTTCTGCCACCCTTTATTAAATGTCTTAAAATCTTAAAAACAGTACTTAAATTTACCCTAAATGCACCTTCATTTACACCTATAAACTATATATATATATATTTATTTCTAATTCCATCCGCATTTTTGTTTTCTTTAGTTAATGAACTAAATTGGCCCAATATCTGGATACACGGATTGTTTCTTAAGCAGAAAAGCCGCCAGTCCATGCTGCGATATCATACTTGTGTATCAGAATTTGCGATATCAGCCAAAACTTATGATTCAAACCCAGGTGACAAAAAATCCCATAGCGCCTATATTTCTGGGCCATTTTTTTTCTTTCGATAAAAGGGTTTCGTCACTTTCAATGGTTTATAAAAGGCTAACTTGATGTAAAAAATCAAGAAAGACAGACAGACAAACAGACGGACAGACAGGCAGCCAATCAGCTTGGCGAGTCCAAAAATAATCAATATTGTTTAAACCTTTAAACTTACCTTTCAACACTGCAATGTTCTATTTAATTTCATCAACTAGTACCAATGAAGCGAAGTCAAAAGATGTTCCTTAATATGACTTGCACTGAAGCAGTAAGCATAATCAACGTCATAAAGTGTAGCTTATTATTATCTGAATGATGTCCAAAAAGACCCAAAAATATACTCAACAATTATATCTACCAATGCGCATGTAACAAAAACATTTCCTCTGTAGGAGTTGTCGCCAAATTATGTCTAATTTAGCCGATTGATTGGTCGAAGATTACATCATCAAGATTCTGATTTGTTCATGAAGAAGCTTTTTTATTATTTTTGATTTTAACAAAACATCAAATTGTGAAGTATTAAATTCAACCAATTGGTTTTCCGATGATGTTATTTCTAACCAATCAAAGGGCTAAAATATCCAAAAATTTGGCGGAACCCTCTTAGACACGAAAGACAAAGGAAATACCTCCTCTAAAAAGTTTCTTTCCCTTCTCAATCAATAAGTCCTTTCTAATTCTTATTTGTTACTAAAACGTTTCAAGATTTGTTTTCGATACAATGCTATTAATAGTATGGCTTATCTATTCAGCCATTCGCTTAAAAGAAGGTGCTTTTCCAGCCTACTTGACAATTATACAAATTATTAAGGTAGTAATTACATGTAGCATATTGGGCTTTAAAGAAACAGGAAATTCTAACACGGGGCTTTTATAAAAAAGATGTTTCAAAAAACACAGGATATTTACAGTATTACTTAAATCAAGAGATTTTATATTGAAATTACGACTATATTTTCAATTTGATTGATTAAGATTTACATCATTGAGAACCTGATTGGATATCTTGGAAATTCCCATCACTATTAGTTTAATGAGAGACATCAAATTACGGCATTTTTGAATGCACACAATAAGATTCCTCGTGCTGTAATTCCCAACCAATAAATATATTTTTTTCTTAGAATCCCTTAATCTACGTAGATGACAATGTCAATTTGGACTGACAACTATTTCTTTATTACACAAAGTAGTCTAAAAATAATTTTTAAAGAAATCAAACTTAATCGATCCGCGTTTACTTTGTAGGGCCTACTGTGACGTCATAAGTCCAGGAAGGCGGAAGTACTTAAGACTGTCAAAAAATGCACGCAATGTATACAAAGTTCATCATCATTAGCAGTACACAGACTAATTTAAATCTAAATGAGAGGCATATGCTCAGAAAGTGCCAAAACGTAACGGAAGGATGTTTCTTTATCTGTTTCGCCCTTGTTTCAACCAGCTTAATTGGACCGCAATATCCTTAAAAAAGTTATTCTGGTCTAGGTAAGGAATGGTTAGCTCAAATGGCTTAAAAATGTCAGTTGAGTGACCAGGGGTAGAAAGTAAGGCCTCGTATGTGAATAGATTGTATATTTAGAGCTCAGAAAATACTCAGAGATATGTTATCTAGATGTTATCTAGTCTTAAAATCTTGACATCAAAGTTTGTTATCAGCAGCAGAAGAGCTAATTAAGATGCCAAGAAAGGCACAGGAGTTAGCATTTTTACTTATTTTGCCCTTGTTAGGTTATAGTAATTTTGAAACGGTGATTGGCCCTCAACAGTTTAATTTGATAATGAGAAGCTAAAAATTAGGAATGAGACAATTTTTTTTGGTGAGTAAAAAAGGATAGGGGACGGTCATCATTTATTAAATATAGTATCGCCTCGTTTAAGAAAAACAAATGTGTATCTTATTGGGGAGAGGGCATCAGCTCCCGCTCTCCTAACCACCGACAGCAACGCCCCTATAGCGTGAGTTTTCCTGATGCATCATTCTATTGGGCGTATCTACACGATAATAACGTTCTGGTCACGGTATATTGAGCTTTTGTTGTTTGTGCTTTTATGTTTGCATACAGGGCTGGTCTCTACACTCTCTGACGTTGGCCGTGTTTATGAATGCTGGGACAATGGATTAATAATCATGGCATGCATATCCTCTGGTAACATGGATTCATTACTTATTTCATTAGGTATCAACTAATCAATATAGCCTAAATTAGACACACTTTCGAGTTGATCCTGCAAGTCGATATGAACTAACATGAAGTCTCTTTACAACCCTTTTCCACAATAATGCAACCATGACATAATAAGTCTTCGTTGTTTCTACAGACAGGGCCAGCCTCCACGCACTGATGTTGACCGTGTTGTAATTGCTGTAAACCCACGGATTATCACTGTAATTAAGAAGGATTAGTAGTCTGTATGGACAAGGTCAAAAGTTCTTTTGCTACAAATCGCGTGGTAAACAAGGAACTGCATCGGTCTTCATCTGCTCAGCGATAAATGTTAGAACGGAAACGATTGGTTTTGGGTAGTCGGTGGAATAGTGCTTAACCTCAACTGCACAAAATGTTGATAGCATAGAAAAAGCAAATTCACGCAAATTTTGCGACATTTTGTGCACTTAAGGTAGTAAACATTGTTGTAGAGTTTTAGTTCAAGGTACCTATGATCTATATCATATATGATGTGAATTGGGTAGTTAACCCTAAACGTACTGGGGGGGGGGGGCAGATTCTGCCCCCCCGGCTGGTTTTTGTTCAATAAATAAAAAATTGAAAAAGATGAAGCCTTTTCCTTTT
>JAUKPT010004822.1:0-10849 GCA_032273505.1 Nanomia bijuga
CACGGCAAGCTCGATACCCAGTTGGCACAGGAAACTGTCATTCTACCGTGGACGGGAGGCACTTCATGTTTCATCGGCACAACGCGTAACGTCTTCGAAAACAAAAAAGTGAAAACCCTCTTCTACGAAGCGTATGAAGAAATGGCCTTGAAAGAATTGCGCGCTATTTGTGACGTCATCAAGACGAAATTTTCCGTCGGGAAAATCTGTCTGATGCATCGACTCGGCGAGGTTGGTGTCGGCGAGGCGAGTGTTGTGGTTTGTGTTTCGTCGATGCATCGACTCGATGCGATCAAGGCTGTCGAGTTCGGGATTGACGAGTTGAAAGCAAAGGTTCCCATATGGAAGAAAGAGATTTACGAAGACGATGGTGGGGCGGAATGGAAAGAAAATAAAGAAGTGTTTTGGAAATGAAATTTGTTATGTGAAATTTTTAGGAGTTTATTTAACTGGAAATGAGTTTTGCAACGGTGAATATTTGGGGCATCATGGGGTTGGGGCGTAGGGGGATGAGCAATATTTGGAAAAAAAAGAAAGATATGAAAAAAGAAGAAGTTTGGGCCAAAATATCCGTCAAGGAGAAAACACTGGATAAAAATGTGTACTAGATTGCTGCTAAAACACTAGAATTTCTTGATATTTACATGGAAACATGATTTCTGGAGAGAGATTTGTCCCCAGAGTTTTGCGAAATTTTTGTTTATAGTTCTAAAATTTATTACAATTTTGAAATGTAATTAGGCTATGAAAATGATTTTTACTTATTTTTAGGTTTTTAATAAATTCTTAATTCTTAGGTGTTTATTTTATTTGAACTCTTTCAAAATGTTAGCATTTAGGTTTCCATAAAAAAATATATTTTGTAGATTTTTAATAATATTTTGGAATTTTTGTAATGTTTAAAAAAAACGAGCTATAAGGAAAGGCGTCTCGATGTTTTTTTACAGAAATAACAAATTGATTCTTCAGGCTACTTAAAGTGTTACTGACATCACACTCCCTTCAATGTTTTACCCATACCGGTCCCAGGTAGAATAAGTAGTTTAGTTAAATTAAATTTCATAGTCGGTTTTACATTTTGATCGATATTGATTCTATTATGTGTTTTGCGTTATACGGACCAATCAAATTCAAGTTAACTAAAATGCTCATACTCTGCCACCGGTCCAACCGCAAAACTAAAGGTTTAAGCTATTTAGGCTGACAAAATTTTATTTGTCAGCTCATTTATGGGCTACTATAGTAATATAATCCCTGGCTCATTCGAAGTGTAAGGGTATTAACAAAAACCCATTGATTTTTGTTTGTTATAGTGTTTTTGAAACTTTATGCTGAAAAGCATTTGTTTCATCATTATATGGCCTGGGAATTAGGTTCTCAATTACCTGAAATCGACTTTAGGCAATCTGTCATCAAAAATTGAATTGTTTATAAAACGGAATTATTTTATGTTGAAATTTAGAAATAGTATTATCTTTAGAAATGAATTATTTGTATATTTGTTAAGAAGTAAAAAAATAAATCGTCGTTCTTTCTTTCTTTTCATTATGTACACTTTTTTTATACAAGCAACTTGAGACCAGGCCCCACCCCTACCCATTTTGAGACTCAAAATTGCTTAGTAGTTGCTTAATATATAATATAAAATATGACATTTGCAGCTCTAGCCCCAAACACATTATCAAGTTATACAAATTACTAACAATTTACAAAAATCTAAAACAAAAGATTATGGGCAATAGAACGAAGGGTATGAATAATGTCAGCACACCAGATAGGGTATGTTGTAACAGTGTTTTAAATTCGCGTGGCACATATTTCTTCATCTGGGTCACGGGATGGCCACCAAGTACCTGTGTAAGTTATGTTCTGTTTTTTTATTATATTAACAGAACCTTTTTAGATCTCAGAAAAAGCAAGCAAGGTATATAAGGGGTCATGCAATAATTACGTAACGGTCATATGGATGTGAGGGGTAGTCGATTTTGTTACGCCCTTACATAAAACCATATCTTTCCCCTAATAAAAGCATTACATATGGGTGGATGGGGTTGAAAAAAGGCGATTTTTAGTGTTACGTAATTATTGCATGGCCCCTGAAATAGATTTTTATCACTCAAAAAAAGTCAAAAAAAATATCAAAAGATCAAAACAAAAGTCAAAAAGTCAAAAAATCAACAAAAAAATCAAAGAGTCAAAAAAAAGTGTGTTTAACGGTTTTTAGGATGCTGGCTAAATAAAATTTGAATGATTTTTTTAGTATTTTTCTATTTAAAAATAAACTTAATTCACTTTTCAGCGTATAATGTTAAACAAAAAAATGTAATAGTGAAGTTTTCTATGAGAACATCTATCATTCTCTTATCAAATTTTCAACTGAAGGGAGTTCTTTTCTATTCTTTTGCAGTGAAAAAATAGGGAAAATTGCTGCATTTACGAAAAATAGAGATAAAATATAGATATCAGATAGTCACTCAAAACAAAAACTCCTTTGTCGACATAAAATAAATAAGGCAATTGACAGAAGGAATAAATAATCTGAGTGTTGAAATAGAAAATATATAATAAAAAAAAGATAGAAGACAGAATGTAAGAAAAGAAGATTGAAATAAAGAAGACCTTGACCTTGACCGTTGACCGTTGCTAAGCATTTTATAGAGATATTAATGAATATTTCTCATTGTTTTATAAAAACATCTGTTTCTCCAACTTTGCTGGAGAATAAATTTGTGAAAGAATATTTTTTGTTCAGGTGGTCAGTTGGGTGAGAGAGTTTTTGAAGAACGAACATAAAAATGATACGCGCATAAAATTTGAATGTTTACAAGATGAAGGAATTGTCATAACTACATCCGAAATGTTCGACATTTTTACTATTTTGTCATGGTGTAAAGAAAATGCTTTAAAGCTAAGGTTAGTTAGAATTATATTTTTAACTTGATTCTATGCATGTCCGTTTTTTTGTTATCTGTGGTGGAGTGAAAAATTTAGATCGAAGATAGGAAGAAGTGTGGTTTGAATATTTTTGATTTAAACACTATGCACATTTAATGCTTTTACTACATTGTTTACTTGAGACATTAATGATAATAAGTAGATCCTGTCTAACGCTTAAATGTTGAGTGCGATATTTATTCATTTACACGCTTTTCTTTTTATAAGAATAGTGTTTTTTGGTTTCAAGATAATTATTCTTAACTTTTGGCCTAACTCATCCTAATTTATTCTTAGCTGATTCTTAGCATACACATCAAAAATGAAAAATATGGGACATCGAAAACTTATTATTTTTATGGCAAAACATCGAAAAAATTGGAAAATCGATAAAAAGAAATGAGAAATATTGGAATATAGGGAGAAAAAAAGCAAAATTTCACATGTAAAAGAAATATTATTCTTAAAGAAAATTCAAGATTTCAAGAATTCAAGATATTTTTGTTAAATAATTATCTGACGTCGAGATTCGAAATATATTGTAAACATTAATACACAGTAATAGCCAGGCGTGAATAGACTGCAGAGAATGGCGGATTTGGGTGCATTAGATGGGAAGCTTGGGGGGGGGGGGGGTAGGGCAAACAAAAGCTTTGGCTGATAGGAAGTACAACAGGGGTTCACTACAAATTATCTGGGTCAGAGATCAAATTTATAGCCAGGGAATAATGCATAAAATACTATAAATATAACAGTAATTTAAGCTGTTATAGTAAATATACCTAGCTGGGGAATTTAGATTAATTTGGGTTAAATCTAAAATTTCAGCTGTGGAATTTCCCTGTTCCCCAAGTCTTATTTGACCCCTGGTACAAAAGCATGGGGGATAAGGCATTCAAAAGATTAGCTGGCATGCACCCTTTTTAACTTCTCAAGCCAATACATTACGATTCCTACTGTGTGACAAGGAAGTTTTTTTTACAGTTTTGCCTGTTTTGTTGTGGATAATCGAATGGCATTTTCAATGTTCTAATTTTCATGGTGGACAATAATGACAATTGTTTAGATTAGCTAA
Source organism: Nanomia bijuga (assembly GCA_032273505.1). Lineage (NCBI taxonomy): Eukaryota > Metazoa > Cnidaria > Hydrozoa > Siphonophorae > Agalmatidae > Nanomia > Nanomia bijuga. The sequence continues at coordinate 4,010 of JAUKPT010004822.1, forward strand.
AGTTTTGAGATGATTCCGAAGGCATTTTACTTAGTTTCCTCAAAACATTATTTTTTAATTAAGTTTTCTTTTTAGTGCATCAGATTTAATTGTTGCACTTTTTAGAAGGCTGTGTTAAATTTCTGGTAGGAAAATGGGACTCCATCCGGTTTAAAAGGAAACATATAGAATTGTCAAAACAAGTGTGCAAGATCTTTACCCCTAATTTTATTGGATCCTTTTCATGGAAGAGACCTGAGATTCAAGGGTGTGTCTTAGGGCACCTCTCTGTAAACCATGTCACTTGAAACATACTCTATTTATTTGATTTATCAGGATAATTAAGGGCTTTGACCATGGTAGCAATATGCTTGAATATATTGAAACTTGATAAAATATTCATAGTCTATTTATTTATTTTGGTATTTTGTTCTCGGTTCTCATTATAGAAATAAATCAGCTAATGGACGCACACTGAAAGATAGATATATTGTTTCCATAAGGCTCTTTACAATGTCCAAAAAATCTTACCCAGTACAATACATGTCAACTAGCATTGACGATTTGAATAGAGATCGTGTTAATGTTTTATAACTTAGCCATATAATGCTAAAACATTGCTACCATGGTCAAAGCCCTTTATACTATATTCAAAACACTTCTTAGATTTATTGTATTTTTGTATATTCTGATTAAAATTTTGATTTTCTTCTCCACACCCATTTTTCCCAGGATTTAATTTCTTCTGTTTTTCTTTTCATATAAAAATATTTTTCAGCTTGAAAAATTAGCTGTAAGGGGGAAGATTACCAATTTTCTACTTTTTTCTTAAAATTGCTTGAAAATTAAGTTTTCTTGCTTTTTCGGACCGGCCAAGCGGATCCTATGAATCCAGCACTGTCTGTCTGTCTATCTGTCAGCAACAAAATAGTGAAAGAGCCCAATTTTTCAGGAAAAATCTGGTTCTTGGGATAAAGTGTGAAAAGTGTTTTTTCCTGTTTTACGGAAAAGCTAGTCCATTAATGTGTATATTTTTTTGCTTAAAATTATTCAGCAAAATGTACAGCATCTTTCTGCGAAAAAAACGCTAATGAGCAATTTACCCAAAAACTTAACATATTTTTTTGCTGAAATTCGGCACAAAGTTAAAATGCAATAGTTAAACAGTCCAAAAATGGTGAAAAATTGACCTTTTCGGGTTATTCTCAATATTAGTCATATAATCATTACAATGTTCTGGATATAGTATAATTTGCTCATTTTGCTGAAACCCACATGTTCAGAAAAAATCTGGTTTCAGAGTTAAGGACCAAAAAGTAGTTAATTCTTACCTCAAGCCTATTTTACCTTTTTGTTTTTCCAGGTTTGTCCTATAATTCATCAAATTTTTAAGGATATTTTTATTTTATGAAGAAAGGGTAGAAATATTCAAGGAAGCAAAGAAGTCAGCCAGCCACCCAGCAAGTAAACTAGTCTGCCAGGAAGCTAACTTAGCAAATAAGCATAGCATGCAACTCAGTTGACCAGTCAGCAAGTATGCACTCAAGAAAGTCAGCCAACCCATAATCAAGCAAGCAAGCAAGCCAGCCAGCAAGGATCTCATTTTTAATCTGATGAAAAAGGATATTCTAAATTTGTGCTAAATTTCATCCTGGAAGTGGGGTGAGGGCGGGATTTGTTGGTCAAAGTCACAGACTTCTATATTACCCGGACAGGAAAAGTCAAAACCTTTACAAAGATTAACGTAGGCCATTCTTCAAATTACAATAACTCAAGAACAAATAGAGATTTTAATATAATTTTTTTTGCAAACGTGCGGGGGACAATTTTCAAAAATGAAATAATGGATAATCCCCAAAATTTGGAAAAACTCTATAATTGAGAAATGAGAAAATTTGATTATTAGAAATCAAACAAGAACCAGTAAAGACAACTTATATAAACATATTTAAATTCAATTTTCAATATTCAAACTCAATTTTAGGACCCAAAGTCTCGTTTTTGGGCCCAAAATTAGCCTAAAATATCATATTTCCATAAAAATCCATATTTCGTAGCTCAAATGACATCTAGAAATTGTATTATTGGGTTTTAATAATAGTAAAACATATTTTTGACACAACTAAGACCAAACAACATACTATATTTTAGCCCAAATCTCTGTTTTTTGGCCCAAATTGGGCCTAAAATAATTTAAAGCAGAAAAGTCATCTATACATGATAATATCGAGTTCTCATGATAGTAAGACATAGATGGAACACATTTGATATTAAAAATCATTCATTCCATGCTATATCTGTTTTTATGCCCAAATTGGCCCAAAAAAAGCATATTTTGATAAAAGTCGATGAATTAAAGCTGAAAAATCATCTATACATGGTAATATTGAGTTTTTTTATAAGTGAGACTTAGTTGTGACACATTTGAGATCAATCACAATTTATCCAATGCTATATTAGGGTCCAAATTCCTGTTTTTGGGCCCAAATTGGTCCAAAAATAGCATATTTCAATAAGAGTCGATAAATTAAAGCTGAAAAGTTATCTATACATGGTATATTGAGTTTTTTATAAGTGAATCATAGTTGACATATTTGGATCAATCATAATTTGTCCAATGCTAAAGTAGGGCCCAAATTCCTGTTTTTGGGCCCAAATTGGCCCTAAAATAGCATATTTCAATAAAAATCGATGAATTAAAAGCTGAAAAGTCATCTATTCATGGTAATATTGAGTTTTTTTTATTAGTGAATCATAGTTGTGACACATTTGAGATCAATAATAATCTGTCCAATGCTAAATTTTGGCCAAAATTCCTGTTTTTGGGCCCAAATTGGCCCAAAAATAGCATATTTCAATAAAAGATGATGAATTAAAGCTGAAAAGTCATGTTATTATTGAGTTCATATGAAGTAGACATAGTTGTGACACTTTTTAGATCAGTCATCATTTTATTCAATGCTAAATTTGGGCCCAAATTCCTGTTCTTTTGCCAAAATTGCCGAAACAATAGCATATTTTAATTAAGGTTGATGATTTAAAGATGAGAGAGGTACATGGTAATATTGAGTTATTATAATAGTGAGATTTGGGCCCAAACTTAGCATTGGAAAAATTATGGTTGATCTCAAATGTGTCACATCTATGTCTCACTATTATAAAAACTCAATATTGCTATGTATAGATGACTTTTGAGCTTTAATTCATCGACTTTTATTGAAATATGCTATTTTGGGGGCCAATTTTGGCCCCAAAACAGGGATTTGGGACCAAATATAGTATCGAATAAATGATTTTTAATATCAAATATGTTCCATCTATGTCTTACTATTATGAGAACTCGATACTATCATGTATAGATGACTTTTCAAGTTTAATTCATCGACTTTAATTGAAATATGCTATTTTTGGGTCAATTTGGGCCCAAAAACAGGAAGTTTGGCCCAAATTCATCATTGGACAGATTATGATTGATCTCAAATGTGTCACAACTATGATTCACTAATAATAAAACTCAGACTTTTCAGCTTTAATTTATCGACTCTTATTGAAATATGCTATTTTTGGACCAATTTGGGCCCAAAAACATGAATTTGGGCCCTAATTTAGCATTGGACAAATTGTGATTGATCTTAAATGTGTCACAACTATGTCTCACTATGATAAGAACTCAGTTATATCATGTCTAGATGACCTTTCAGCTTTTGATCATCGATTTTTATTTGAATATGCTATTTTGGACCCAATTTGGGCCCATAAACAAGGATTTGGGCCCAAATTTAGCATAGAATGAATGATAATTGATATCTAATGTGTCACATCTATGTCTTACTATTATGAGAACTCAATATTATCATGTATAGATGACTTTTTTGCCTTAAAGCATCAAATTGTCTTTCATTTGTAAAAAGAATTATCTTAAATTATCAATTCTTTCTTGAGTTATTGTAATTTGAAGAATGGCCTTTGTTTATTTTTGTAAAGGTTTTGACAAAATATACACTGTTGAAGTTCAATTCCTGTTCTCTTTTCCGAAAAGGAAACAAGGGAGCATTCAAACGTTACATAACAGGGGTCGAAATAAGGAAAGAAATTAGAAACAGCTTTTTTATACAAGCGTTTCGAGCATTAGCTGGGGTGTTTGGGGTTTCTTGAATAGCCTAAAATGGCTATAACTGAGACCTTACATAATCAGAATTTTCAATAAACTTCCCTTTAAATCACAGAAAATTTTGAATATTTGAAACAATATTTGAAACAATTATGTTCAAGATCTATAGAGAACAAGGATGTGTGGTACTGACTGATCAGTCGCAGTGAATAGATACGGCGTATACAACGTATATTCCTACTTCCTACAAACATGACAGGTATAACGCTCACTATTGTTTAAGATTTATAGAGAATGAAGCTGGTGCGGTAATCATAATGAATTGATACAACGTAACAATACATTGTTTCCTAACTTTCTTCATGGCAGGTATGATAAGAAGATAAAGGTGTTATTTATATCATTGAAATTATGTATTATGAAATAAAGTGTAAGCTCTATAATAAAATATGGGTTTTACAGCCAGCGTTTTTTCAGATGATTGACAATCTATTAGCCGGCTAAATGGTGATTTAAACCGGCTTTCGCCGGCAGTCAACACTTATTTCGACCCCTGTGTAATGATCAGAAGGGGGAGGGGAATATCCAATTTTTTTATGCCATTATGAAAAATCATACTTTTATTAATTGAAAACTTTACAAAGTACTTGATGGAACATTTAAAGTGTTCCCTAAAAAGCTTTGTTTTGTTGAATTAGCAAAAAGGTTTGCTATTGTTTTATTTTATGAGAAAATAACATAGACTTGAATTCATGAACATTAGAATTGCCTTGGAACATGTAGAGCTAGTCTGTCCAAATCTGTTTGTCTGATTTTGACAGATGGGAATATGGATATGGTTGAATTAAGGTGGTTTTAGATAAGTTCATCTTGAGATTTGCGTCACACTTGTGCATTGTTTTTTTAACCCCGAGTCAAGCAGTTTTACAACAAATATATCAAGTGTCAATTGATTTTATCACACAATATTGCAAAGTAATGATATGCAACAATTTTTATTTTACTTAGCAGTTTTATTTTCTAAATCACTGTATTACAAAATTATTCTGAATCTTGACTTACAAAACATTAGAAAAACAATGTCAAGGTAGAAATTTATTGCTGCATAATGAACGTAGTATGGACATTTAGCATACAGTGATTTTAAGTAAAACAGCGCACACATTGGTAGAAAAACTGCTGATAAAACGCATTGCCCATTGTACATTTCTTCCTTGTGACGCAAATCTCAAGATCAACTTAGCTTGGCCTTAAATGGATTCAGATATGAGGGCAGCTTCTTGGTGTGTGTTAATGGGTTGTTTTTATAAATATAATAAATAAATATAATATCTATATCTTGTTTTTCTCTTCTTTCAGAAAAAACAAAGAAAATGGAAACACCAGATGTAGAAGAACGTAAACGCTTCGAAGTTGAACTTGAATTCGTTCAGTGTTTATCAAATCCACACTACCTCAACTTTTTAGCTCAACGGGGATACTTTGACGACTCTGCGTTTGTCAATTATCTCAACTACTTAGTTTATTGGAAAGAACCTCAGTATGCAAAGTTCTTGAAGTACCCACAATGCCTGATGTTTTTGGAGTTACTTCAACATGAAGGCTTCCGCAAAGAGCTCGTCTATCCGACATGTGCTAAATTCATCGACGAACAACAGTTGCTACATTGGCAATATTATGCTGCAAAAAGGAGACAGATAAAAGTGCAAAACCCAGATGAACACGCAAGATAATATACTAAGGCATGGTTGTTACTGACGTATACTGGCTATAATGTTAAGTGTTGCTGCTTTACCATGATAACTAATGAATATGAAACTACTTAGCTTGACTGATGCTGTAACGTTCAGTTGTTGCTCCTGTACTGTTTGCAGGAATAATTAAAGTATTATTGAAATGAAGTATAGTTAGCTACTTATTACTTTTGAAGTACTCAAGGAGGAGAGGGTCGATTAATGTACTGATCTCAGCAATAAATTGTTTACAGAATGGTGGATTGAAGAAGATTTATTGGTGAAATGTTAACAGGATCATTCTTGATCACTTGTGTTCAATCGCGTAGTAATTTATCATGTGGACTTAGTGCTGTAGAAAATCATCATTATTATTGTCATCAAGACACGTATCAAGTTTGTCTCAATGTTTTAACTTTTATAAGATCATTTCTTGATAGTTTTTTTAAACGTTTTGGTTTATGGTCATGCATCAATCAATCTTAAGATAAAACTTAGGTTAGAGATCATCTCAAAACTTTGTTTAATTTAGACTGCTCATTGGGTGAATATTACATCATTAAGTATCTGATTGGCTCACTTGAAAAATGTCACAATTTGATATTTTGATAAAACTCAAAATGATGAAACCAATCAGAATCTTGATGAAATAATATTCAACCAATCAATAGTCTAAATTAGACACAGTTTTGAGATGATTGATTCATACTATGTGATTGCTCCTCCTAAAATTTCAGATGATGAAAAGAAAGTATGAAATTCTTTCTTAATTTATTAAGGGTTGTTCACATGGAGTGTTTTCTTTTATGACATCACTGAAGTGGACTGGAAATTTCAAGAAGAAGCTAGTCTAAAATACTTTTCAAAAATTACAGCCTCACAGCCGTAACTTAGCCGTAACCTAGCTGTGCCTTGCTAAACCACAGAAGAATGGTCTGTTTCGAGGGGTAAATCACTCTGAGAAATCTTGTGCACCTTGGACAGAAATCCCTAGAAATCCCGAGAAATCTTTAGAAA
>JAUKPT010004823.1:0-10848 GCA_032273505.1 Nanomia bijuga
GTTTATATTTTGCCTGGTTCGGGAGATATTTAACTTGAAGAAGGGACATAGCAGGCCTTGTATAAAGCTGGCCATGAGTATTTTTATTTCAGAAATGATTTGAGCAAATAAATAAATTGAAAATTGAAATTGGCAAAATGTTTTTAAGGCGTCAGTACAGGATCCGATCCTTTTTCTCAGTATCTTCAAACATGATCGCACTCACAATTGGAATTGACTGATAGAGGCATCCTGTACGCCCCCAAATATCATATTTCGTGACCCTATTTTACTATCAATATTCTACTCAGAAAAAAAGAAATGTTGCTGAGTGCGCATTCATGAAACCACAGAATACACCCGCCACTGGGCGTACATTTTTCTTCTTTCTTTTCTTTCTAGAAAACGACATGCATTCTGCAATGGCATGAAATAAGGCCATATGCAGAAGCTTCTTAGAGTATTACAACAAATATTTTAAATAAATTAAAATCAAATATAACAAATATAAAACATATGCAATACATGACATACAACAGGAAAAATAAAAATACATAATGAATACATAAGAGCTTGCAAACATGCATACTTGAGGCTTGTAACGGGGAAATGGGGAAGCATCATCAAAAGAACTGTGAAACGTTTTGCCTCCTTGAAAAAGGTTATATATTCTACACGGTTGTTTTGTTTTCATAGAGATTGACCAGTTTCGAAGAGACATGTTATTCCAGCACAACAAGTACAGAGCAAACCATGGTGTTCAGCTGTTACAACTCTCCCCCGGCCTGACGAAAGATGCACAGACGTATGCTGCGTATGCTGCAAAACATGGTACTGTTCAGCATTCGAATCCAAAAGAACGGCCCGATGTGGGCGAGAGTGTGGCTGAAATGTGCACCCGCGAAGGAGTACTTCCAACAGCTCAGCACGTCGTTGATAAATGGTAATATGATTATCGCAAAATATTCGTCGTATTTAGAGGCTTTTGATTGGTTGAACATTACATCATCATTTTTAAATCAACCAATCGGAATTTTGATGATGCTATAATTAACTAATCAATAGTCTAAATTAGACAAACTTTTTAGATGGCACTTAACATGAGTAAGGCTTATACTTTAAAACAGACGATTAATAATCTAAATTCATTTTTTTTAGGTATCACCATACATAATTTGACACTAGTTTAAGTTTAATGAATTCGATAACCGAAAAAAATGTTGTGAGAACAAAAGATTTATTATTTTTAACAACAATGCTTAAAAAGCGCTTAAAATCTCGACGTTCAAATTTGAAGTATCTGTGATAAAAAAGGTACGAGGATAGGGGGTATTTAATCAGGTATGAGAATTTAAGCGATGATAATCTATAAAAAAAATAAGTCAAGATTAAGAAAAAGTGAGAATCTGACTTGTGCTTAAGCTCATTTCGCTCCCCCCTGGTTTTGACCCTGGATGCGCTTCTGAATTTTCTCTAAAGAAATACGCACGTTGTCTCAAAATGTAATGTTAATGCTTTTCTTTCTCTAGGTATTCTGAAGTATGCAACCCAGGGTTTATTTTCAATAATTTTGGAAAGCAGCCGGGTTCCGGACATTTCACTCAAATGATTTGGAAAGATACGAACAAGCTCGGTGTTGGTCTCGCAGTTGCAAACCATCCTAATGGAGATTCGTGTTCGTACGTCGTATCTCGGTAAGGAAGGAAAATAGTTTTGCCTATTTATATAAAAATGTATTTTGTTTGTTTGTTTCTTTAAGTTTTCAATTTCTGTTAGTTTTTCACATATATTAGCAATAATGATATCGAGGTCTGTCCTAACCATTAATGTTCATTACTGCAATTGTTCTTTGATTGTAATGGTAACTGTATTTTTTTGATAAATTTTATCGTGAAGTAGATATGAATAAGATTGATCGATTGATTGATACCTATTTAACTTTTCCATCCCTTGTAAAGAATTTTATTTCGTATGATATATTTTCTATATAAGTAAAGCATAGTCTTTAGATTAATTCCCTTAAAAGAAGAGACATTTTTGGGAAATTTTATTTTAAAAATGTTAGGGTCAAGATTAACGAATTTTAGAGAAATTAATTCTGCAAATTGGCAAATTTTTAGCCTCGAAATAAATTAGAAGCAACATCTACGTTTCAACATGTATTGTAGATGCGGTGGATCCTTAATTCGTCGACTATTAGCAGGTCTCTTCTTACATCTGTGATGTTTCAATGCATAACTGTTCTTGCACTTACCACACAACCAATTTGGTCTAAATTCGGGTGGCGGATCTGCATCTTCTTCAATCACTTTCAACAAAAATTTTCATCTTTTCACTATCGATCTTTTCTTCGTTTGTATTCATGTTAACTACATCCCCATCCATTTTCTTCATCAGTTTTAGACATCAAATAAAAAGTTTATTGTTGGATAAAAGAATTTAACCAAAAGTTTTTCAAATTCTTCCTGTATTTTCCAAAGTAGACAGGTCTTGTTAAATCTTTTGTTACAAAATTGTATTTACCTTCTCATCAAACTTCATTACACCAATTACAAAAAGAATCAAATGATGTACCATCACCAGCGCAATGAAACTCTTCAATCTCACAAAAACTCCCAAAAACTCTTTAAAAATCTTAAAACTCCCAAAACTTCCAAAATTTCCAAAACTCTTTGATTTCGTACGTTTTTTTTGAGTAATTTACCCCTCACTTTTATATCATTATTTTTGCTTTAGGAATCATCTCAAATTTTTATTAAATCTAAACTATAAGATAGTTAATTATGATCTAGACTCTCATTGGTTTATTTCAAAACTGAAAAAGAATTGCTGAAATTGTTTTGTGAACCAATTGAAATCTTCATGATGAGATAACCAATCAAGACAAAGTTTTGAGATGAACCCTTAGAGATCAAGATTCTGATTGGTTCATGTAGAAGCGCTTTTATTGTCTTTGTTTTTAACAAAACATCAAATTTGGATATTTCATATTTAACCAATCAGATAATCCCTTATATGAAACTAATTATTTCATTTAGATATGCACCAGCTGGTAACTACTTAGACAAATTTAAAGAAAACATTTTCCAAGGGAACTTCACAGCCAATTCTTGTAAAAAGACATTGGTATCTGGAAGTCCTAAACACGAAATCCTTGGCGGGAAAGAAGCACCACTTCTCGACTCTCATGTCAAATTCTTCGCGACGTCGTTAAACGCACAAACCGACGCCAATGCCGTTACTAACAGTCACACGCCTAAATCGGAAATGATCAAAGCCGTGTTTAAAAAAGGAAATAATTCATTTGCGTCACATAACATTGAACTGAATCCTTTGAAGAAAAAACATATTGAAATCGATTTAGTCGTCCGTACGGAAGACGACGATAACGGCAATCAACCAAAACGACGACAATTCACAAAGAATCCTTTGAAATATCATAAAGGAACTAAAAATGAGAAAAAAGCGACTAAATCGGATTTAGATATAATGCCGTCATACCATTCTCTGAAAAAACGATGTGTGCATAGTGAAACAACGGCGCCGCCGTTGACGGGAGAAATGCATGAGCTGTGTCGGAGTAAAAGGATGCTTGTCGACGACGACGAAGAGGAGACTGGTACAAGACCTAACGACTATAACGGCGAAGGTGAAGACGACATTAACGACACCCTTGATTTTCCGTCAATTTCCAAACGCTCACAAGTTCCGTTCGCTAAAAAGTCCCGCCACAAGCACAAGCATAAAAAATCTCGCATTAATCGAGAGAAATTGCCCGGTATTACGAACCTATTCGATCAAACGACCAGGCCGACGAGTAAGAAAAACGACATCTCTTCGATGATAGATGACAGCCTGATCGTTAAGAAACTCGAAATCCCGAAACTAGAATTTGCAAGCGACGTGAAGAGGCATACTATCCATGGTGAACATATGACAAGTCCTCATCAATCAGTTCTTATTGCAAACAGTAAAGCATTACTCGAAAAGAAATCCTTGAGCAGACATGAAATCGAGGCTGAGCTTGATAAATTTGTTAGTAGCACTGTGTCTCTTGCTGAAGCCAACAAAAAAGGTAATATTCAGACACTGCACAAAGGTGAAACTGCACATCAACTGAAAAAGAAAAAGAAACATAGGCATGCGAAGAAAGAGAAAGTGAAAAAACAAGAGAATGCAAAAGTCGGCGGTGGTTATTTGAAAGACGTTGTGAACAGACTCCGAAACTATCATAAAGCTGGTCATACCACGACGGGAAATGAAGATGATTTAGATAAGGAAATTGATCATTTCGTTTCACTCTCCAGTAAATATACCAATAAGAATAAGATCAAAGTTGGTGGCACGACAAAGGAATTGGGAAGTGCATATGTTGCACGTAAGCGAGACAAAAATGAAAGGAAAGATAGTATAGCGAGTAGCAAACGTACGTTTGAAAACGGTCTTGGAGATCCGTTTGACGCAAGTTATGATGATGAAGAAGCAAAGGGCACCGCTCAACAACAACATCCATCTTTGAAAGCTACCAACGAGTTTAGTATGGCAAACGCGGACGCACCAGACACGGAAGAACTCAATTCAATCAATAAATTCTATGATAAAGATATTGTTGAGACGAGTAATGTGTTCTCTGCATCTGGTGAACCTTCAGCATCCATGTCCTTCATTAGAAAGAGGAAACCTATAGGACTGCCGCGTGGTGAGCAACACCCAGTACAAACCAACCATCCCCCACTGAACCCAAACAGGCATCGGGTGGCGACAATGCTGCCGCTGTCCAACAACATGCCTATCATTCAAGATATAAGCGGGCATCACGTGAATCAATTCACTCATTCAACACTTGACGACGGTAAACCGATTATTCAAGAAGATTTCCGGCCGCTGGGACCTCTGCCGAACCACAATCGGCGCGCAAAACCGGCATTCAATAAAAAAGAGAAGACAGTGATGGGTAAGCTCATCGAAGAGGGCAAAGATATTTATGAAAGTGATTTGATTAAGTCGGAGAAAGAATATGCTGCAATTACACCTGTCGGACACCCCATGATTATGCCTCGTCCCGGACACGTGCAAGAAATTGCGTCCAGTGAACAGCTGAAAGGTTTTAATAAGAAAAATCATTATGGTGTTGACGAAGGAGAGATGAAAGATAGTGATGAAGCAGCGAGTATGGAGCAGTACCGCTTTGATATGCCGTACCCAACGCACGAAGAAACGAAGCATCATGCCAAAGCAGCTCCTCTACCAAAGAAAGAGAGACATTTAATGGCTATGCCACCACATCATGCGGAATTACAACATATACAGCAAGAAGAAGGTATGGTACTACCAAAGCAGCAGGAAGGTGTTGCTATGCTACCAAGACAACAACAAGCAGACCCTTCATTCCTACCAATTAAAGCTAAGCCTTTCGGCGATCAGCAGCAAGAAGGCTCGTATTACATTGACAAAGATTTGAAATTATCTGATGAATGGATGCGTGAAGCAGAAGAACTACACAATGCGAAATTTTTGGCGGGAATGCCGATTGCAGATGGTGGTGAGAATAAATCATCAGTTAGTAACATGTTTTCATCTGCTTATGATAAATTAACTTTCGATAAAGATGGTGTAGCTAATTATGCTGATTATGATTATGAGAAAGACAACAAAACAATTCCTTTCACTACTTTAGAGGGAGGTCCTAAAGAATACAACAATATGGTTGATGATATGGGTGGGGAAACTCCAATAGGTAAACCTGTAGATATAGGAGATAACAAAGAGCGTGTGAAACTTCTAGAAAATTCCATACAAGAAGAGACTAAGTATTTAGGTAGCAAAGATGAGGACGTCACTGGTAGTCAAGACAACCAAACTCCGACAGGTGACGAACAGAAATTTCATCACGAAATTCAAAAGATCGACAGTGACGACGCTAAAACGATGTCTGAGGACGTTAAAGCGACGGCTGACGATCAACAGCAATCGGCGATATTGAACGACCCCTCGTTTACACATTCTAGTCTCTTGGAGATGAACATCGAAGACGGCGTGCATAAAGAGCATCCGTCGTCGAATAATTCAACAAAGGATGCGGCTGTCGTTGAAGTGGCGTACGGCGCGAATATGACGAAATTAGATCATGAATTATTTATTAACAAAGAAGATACGTTGTCGAAAGAAGTGATCATCAAATCACAAGATTTACAAGAGAAACTCGGTATTGATTTGTCGTCGAATAATGATACAAGTGATTCTTCTACGAAAGATTCTAAAAGTAAATCTTTGATAAGTGATGATGGCGAGAAGAAGAAAAAAGATGAAGGGGAGAAAGATGACATGAAAAAAGATGACATGAAAAAGGAAGTTGCTAATAAGAAAAATAGTGACGTTAAAAAGGAAGAGCTGAAGAAAAAAGAAGTTGAAGAAACTAAATCAAAAATGGTAGATTCGGCAAAAACAACAAAAGTAGAGGAGGCGAAAAGTGCAAAAAGTACTGAAACGAAAATGAAGAAGCAAAGAGAGAAGGAAGATGCTGTTTTGTCAGTGCGTAACAAAACAAGTGAAAATGTACCTAAAGACGATGGAAAGCTACATATATTCGTTGGAGACGAAGAAGGAGAATCATTACATGAGATTGAAGGGGAAGTTATTAAGGATGTGAAACCCCTGCAAAGTAAGTTCCATGCATCGATGAAAGATGATTTGGTCGATAACGATTTGAGACGTAAGGAGAAGAATGGAGGAGAGAAATTGTTTATCAAAGCTAAGAAAGATAGTGCTGGGTCAAAGTTCGATGTTACCATTGAGAAGCAGGATGGTAAAGAGAAAAGGAAGGCTGCTATCACTGGATATAAAAAAGACGAGGAAAAGATGAAGTATAGCGCAAGACCTAGCAGTAAGTGATTTTTTTATTCGTAGGCTGTCGGTTAATGGTGATCAACTTTAGCACTCGTTGGTTCGATTCGAGATCGATTTCTGCTCTTGTCATTAATTTCTCTAGTGTTAATATTTGGGTGAATTGGTATGAATAGAACCATTTGATGATACCGTGACCGAGAGAAAATAACATCATACGATGTGAGTTGACAACAATTATATCGCTAGTCAACCGGGTCAACCCATGTCATGTGAGGGAAATTGGATAGTCAGTTAGAGGCTGACGAAACACTAGATGGGACTTAAATCATCACCTCGATTAGCCCGATACTGAGGCAGTGAGGGAAGTCATGATGAAATGGCCGAAGGTGTTAAGTGCTAATACTTTGTTTATATTCAAGTTTTTAATCTTAAGATCTGCACCTAGTTGGTGGGTCTCTATCGGGTCAGCTTTATAAAATATGAAATTAAGCAATAAAGAGTAAGTTGAATGGAGCAATACAAATCTATGTTTTCATAACAACCTTGTATTTTAGATCCAAGTACTGTTGAACAATCCAGCTTAATGGCTCACAACTATTTGCGAGGAATCCATCTTGCACCTAAGCTCGAACTCAGCTCGCAGCTTTCGAAAGACGCACAGAAGTATGCGGACGAAATCGTCAACAAGCACAAAGGTATACTCGTCGACTCGCCTGTAGACTCTCGGTTCGATCAAGGCGAGAATTTAGCCATTCATTGTGATCCAAAAGATTCTGAGATGACTGGAGAAGAAGCGGCATATAAATGGTAAGTATAAAGGTCTTAGAACACACGCATTTCAAAAAGCGCTACCTGTGGAATTAAATTATATACCGGTATTGAGAGGTTTTTTTTTGAAAACGTACCAAACGTAATTTATGTCTTTTTAACAAATACCATTTTTTTTGTTACAATGACTGAGCGGGGTTGCAAATTTTGCCATGATATTTCAATGAAAGTGATATTTTCTATATAGGACACACGTCATATGCATACTACACTACAAGTTTATTCATTTATATATCTATTTATTCTAGGTACTCTGAAGTGTGCGAAAGAGGTTATGATTTCTCACTGGCACCCAAACAAGGACAAGGCACCGATCACTTTACCCAATTGATCTGGAAAACCACAAAATACGTTGGTTTCGGCAAAACCCTGACTAAACGTAACAAAATGACATGTACGATTATAGTCGCGAGATATGAGCCGCGAGGAAATATGCCTGGTGAATTTCGAGAAAATGTCGAAGAAGGTCGCTTTGAGCCTACCATATGTGAAAAAATAACGACAAAAGAATTCTCGTCAAGTGAAAACAGTCGTTTAAAAGACGATAGTGCAAAAGAAAATGCGGAAGAACCATTGATGGATAAAAGTGACGCAGCTCATTCGGTGGGGACGGCTAAACACACGGATGGACGTGTAGAGAACAAAACAAAAGAAAAGGAAGAAGAAGAACGACCTGTACCTGTGTATCATCAAAAAGAAAAATCACCATCTGACGATGAGAGGAAGATTGAAAAGGAAACTGAAAAAGAGGGAAAAGAGAAAGAAAAACATATAGAGGCTGTTAAATATCATGAAAATAGTGATAATGATAAAGATGATGATATGAAAGCGAAAGTCGATGATGCTGAGAGTGATCATGAGGCTACGAAGAGTAATAGTGAGGATATAAAGAGTAATAGTGAGGCTATAAAGAGTAATCATGAGGCTGTAAAGAGTAATCGTGAGGCTATGAAGGGTAATCGTGAGGATATGAAGGGTAATCGTGAGGATATGAAGGGTAATCGTGAGGCTTTGAAGAGTGCCGGTGGTAAAAATCAAGATGACCAAGTTGTTAAAATCAAAAATAGCAAAGATGATAACGACGAGACCGCCGAAACTACTAAGGTCAAAGGAACTGATGAAAAAGGCTTACTCGACGCAGGGTTCACTCCTTCAGATGAAAACTTCGAGAACGACGACGAAGGCGGCAGCAAAGAATCGAAAACAAATAAGGACGATGCTGCTAATTCTGAGACGGAAAACAACGACAAAGATATAAATGTCGAAAATACCCAGTTAATGACGGATGGTGTTATCAATGCAAATAACGACACGAAAAAATTAAAACCGAACGCTTATGAGGAATATGATGCGTTTGATAAACGGCGAAATAAAACAGATCATTTTGTGGCTGCTGATGAGTCTGAAAAACATAAAGAAGCGCATTCGGATAGCAAAGGAAAAGAAGAGGAGGTGTCTGTTTCTGAAGGTGAAAAAAGTAATAAGAATGGACAGTCGACTAAAGTAGATTCAAAGAAATTGAATAACTACGAGAATGAAAAAGAAAGGGAAAGTGAAGACGATAAGCCAACAAGGATTTCTGAATTCGATAGAAAGGATGAAGAAAAGGAAGATAGTTATGGTTTAGATGCAAAAGTAGAAAATGATAAAGAAGAATCGAAGGAAAAACAAGCTAAACCCGAAAGTAAAATAAAATTGTTAAATGAAGGCAAACAGTCCAAGTTCAAAGAAGATGAACATGAGAAACCGTTAAAAGCAAATTCACAACAAACTGATAAGGAAGAAGAAAAGATTAGTAAAGCAGCGGATAATGAAAATGAACCGATAAATAAGCAAAAAATGATTGGTAAGATGACAAAAGAAGACGCTGATCTCGATGGCTCGGATCAGAAGAATAATGAGCACAATGTGCAAACGAATAGTAAGCAAGTCAAGAAATTAGTTGACGAAGTAAATGCTGAAACGAATGCAGAAATCAATGCAGAGAATAACATCAAAAAATTGATGGAAGCAAAAGAGGATGAAAATGACAACACGGGAAAAGTAAATGTTGAAAAAGAGAAGAACTCAAACTCAAAAGTGGTCTCTGTGGAACACTTGAAGAATGCATTAACAATGATTGAAAAAGATATCGATAAATTTCCGTTAACAAAACAAGCATTAAAACAACATAAAAATCATCTTTCGAATTTACTTGAAGGAGGCACTTCAAAATCAACTGACGGTAGCTTAAAGGTCGACGAACAAGCTGTGAAGACTGGGGACAAAGTTGAATCAGATGAAAAGAGTGTACAATTAAATGAAGGAAAGATTAAAGAAAGAATAAAAGCTAAAGAAACTATGCAGGATGAAAAAGAAAAGGCATCGGGCGCTCAAAAGAGTGATTTTGAACAGGCCAAATCAGCAAGTGAGCATAAAGAGACAGAGACACCAAGTGAAGTTGCAACAAAACAGGAAAGGCTGCGATACAAAGATACTGGCAGAGATAAGACAGCTGATAAAATCAAACCAAAAGCTCCACTGATTCAACAACAACAGAAGCAACAACAACCGCAGCAGGCGCATATACAAAAACTGATGACTGATAAGAATGAGGGGGCGGTTGTGGTGGCAAATATTGATAAAACTACAGCAGCCGCACCAGCAAATAAAAGCATCAAGCCGTCCCTCTTCCCCGAAGGCAAGCCTGTTGATTATGAATCTGAGTATAAAGGTGCTCTCAACTCGTTTGGATTCGCAAGTTTTGGAAGTCCAGTTGTTCTTCATCTTGGCTCGACTGGTTTCTTCGAAGGTAAGCTTTTACTAATTCTTGTTCATTCTAGTTTTGCGTCATTCATCAATGTTTTGTTACAAAATAAATGTTTGAATGATTTTATTATTAACATGATATGATTGCGTATGTCATCAATCCTTTTTCAATGTATAACCTTATTAACCTTATCTGACGCGAAATATCATATATTTCTAGAAATATTGAATTATTTCAGCATAAAGGAAAGATATGATTTTTCTGGCTTTTCCTAAACTTTTATGAGAAAAACGATATTATAACCAAAATTTTAAAAGAATCAGAATTTTTAGTGATACTGATCCATTCCTTTGAGAAAATCTTTTTGAAATTTTTCATTGAAAAATATTTTCATCAGCAGTGAAAGAAAAAGCCAGGGTCAGATTAAGCCAGGGTCAGATTAAGCC
>JAUKPT010004824.1:0-10847 GCA_032273505.1 Nanomia bijuga
AACAAGGGGGGTGAATGAACCATGATCAATTTCCATAACTCGTTGGTTATATGCTCTTTTTTTCTCTCGTTCATTAGCCTCAAAGCATTTCTTGAGATCCTGACTTGCGTGTCGCTTCGCTAATGGGTTAAACACCCTTATATCAAAGAATGCGGATTGACCGCTTTGCCAGAAACTTCGTGCTTTAATATCCAAACGTGCCTCATCCCCTGTTATTGCACTAACTTCGTGAAGGTTCTCTCCAGTGAGGGGTAGTATGGTTGGCTCAACTACCACATCCTTGCAGATGGTTTTTAGCATTAGAGCAATGATGTTTCTAAGCTCGTTGTGTCGTAATGACACAAAACCACCTTTTTTACACGAGAGAGCATGTTGGAGATCAAAGGAGCTACCACACTCACAAGTTGTTGGTAATCTTTTCAATTGGTAACCATATCTAATTCTAATTAGATCCCAGAAGAGTTCTTTATTCATATCATAACCCTCCTCTGCAATTGGTAGAAGAGTCAACCAAATTGAAGCCCCTTTAGCACATGCGAGTTCATTAAGCTTACGCTGGGTTGGGTTCATTTCCTCTCGTAGACATTCCAAGGTCTTATTTTGAGCATTTGATTTCATTAATTTCAACTCCAGTTTGATCTTTTTCATGTTTTGGTTCTTAAGTTGCTTTTCCTGGTTAATGATGCTCTCAACTAGATGGTTAGTGACTTTTTTAGAGTTCTCCATTTCTTCTTTTGCTATTTCGCTGAAAATTGGAATACCAAGACCGCCTAATTTTGGTGGAAGAGCCATCAATTTTCTGAGATTGGTCGAACAATTGATACCATTCGTGATGACGGGAATGAATTCATTGTTAATTACCTGGTCTAATGTTTCCAGTTGTTCCTCTATATTAGGGACAGTACGCATGGTATAACTAATTTTGTGTTTGTAGCCAGATATAAAAGCAGCATACGCAGCTTGGGGTTCTGTGCGAGCAATTTCGCAAAGAGTGCGGATTTCACTTATCCAATCATTCACTTTTTCTTGCATAAAGGATGTCCTAAATGATGCTTTACCTATAGCTGCTCCTAAATGTTTTTGTCCTTCTGATGTGATTTTAACACCAGTTCCACGAAAGGTTTCTTCAGCTAATGATAGAAGATCTTCTTTTGTTATAATCCATGTCTTACTAGGGTTGGGATGGTAACCAAATTTCGGTCCAATCTCACAAAGCTTGTCCCACCATCGTCTGAGACTCTTTAGCTTTCCTGATGCAGATATATCATCTGCATATGCAGCAGTTTTTGCTGAAAGATCTTCTTTGACAGAGAAATCTATAAGAATTAGAAGAAGGGGTATGGTTGCAATAGCATAAATTGCCATTGCCACAGGATCGCCTTGTGTTGTACCCTCTCTTGATCTTATTTCACCACCTCCAGCTATAAACAAACGCGAGTCGAATGAGTAGCAATTGTTCACAAAAGTAGCTATAACCGGACAAATAACATTTACATTATGCAGAAAAAGTTTACGATTAACTGAATTGAAAGCATTTGTAGCATCAACAAGAATAACCGCTTCAGCAAACTCTTCATTTTCAAATATACGTTTCATGGCATGGACTAATGCTTCACAACCTGCTTCATGACCAGCACATACTTGAAGTGAACCAACTGAGGCTTTTATCTCCTCCTTAGCTATAGCTGTAATCGTTTTTCCAACAATTCGTCGAAGTACTTCTCCTATTCCAATTGGTCGTAGTCCGGGGTTTTTATCCAGAGGAATTAAACGACAAGCTAAGAAAGCCTCCAAACTATCTGAATTCTCTTTGGTACTACATAGCTTCTTACTCATCTCTGCTAGTGAAGAACAGAGATCATCACTACTTTTTCCAAAACTTTTAGAAGTGAGGATTCGCCTCCATCCCATAGCATCTAATCCAGATGGTCCTGATCCTCCCTTTGTTTTTGCAGCAGCCATTCTTACTGATTCCGCAGTTATTGACTCAAACCGAATATGGTGTATTTTCTCAGGTTCATCATCAAAGATTAGGTTAGGATCCGGTTCTTCAGGTGGTGGATGTTTTTCTTTCAGGAGATTTAAGGTTTTTGTATCAAGTGGTAATATACCATTCTGCATGTTTTCCGATAAAAGTTTTAAAGCAGAGTTTATCTCTCCTTTTCTCATGAAGTTTTTAAAAGATTTAGATATTTCCGCTATCGACTTTCTGTTACCATTGAACACTAGATGTTTTTGAATAGTTTCCACTTCGTGAACTAGTTCTGGAATGTCACCATTGATCCATAAAAGGAGGCGCCTCTCCAAAGCTGCTTGATGATCTTTAGTTTTTGAAGTCTTTGAAGGTTTCTGCAAAAGTAACGACGGCATCACCATAAGTGCTTTCAATGAAATTGTCTTTAAGGGTGAGTCATTATTCCATTCTAAAATAAGCCTCGTTAATTGGTCGATAAAATCTTTTCCTACCTTTCCTGATGGTAATAGAAACAAATTCTTTTTCCAGTGAACTACCTTTTCATAAGCATTAGAAATGTAAGTTTCAAAGGTAAATGAATCTAATCTTCCCCATGTATACTTAGATGGTATTTTTGTTTCATCAAGTTTAGAAGCGACATCTTCTGTTGAAATGCTCTTTGTCTCATTGTTCAGATTGACTTTGTTGCATTTACTAATGTGTGCTAAGTAGTATTTTTCTATTTTGTACTTTCGTTGGCATTTATTACAAAGAAGGTTCGAACTTTCAGTAGTTTTACTGCTCATGGTTTCTCGTAAATCATGCAATACTTGCGTTTATTACAGTTGCGTCAATCAAAGCCCAAACGTTAAATAATCCATAATATCTTGATATAAATGTCTTAAAATAAATTTCCAATACAATATACTTGTTTTTTTTCGTGTTTGCATGACAAATCTTTATGTATCGATCCTTTATTTGAACTTATTTTTAATAAATATCTTCGTTTTTAACAAGATTATCGAAGCACATTATGCACATTTATCACATTATGCATTAGTTTTCATTATACTTAGCAGTTCAATTTTTAATTTTTTTTTAAATCAGTGTATTACAAATTTATTCTAAATCTTGACTTGCAAAACGTTATAAAAAATATCATGTTATATTTTGCCATCACTTGTAAAAATTCTGACGATATGTTAAAATAAAAGATTTATTGCTGCATAATGAATATAGTAAGGACATTTAGCATTAAGTAATTTTTAATTAAACAGCGTGCACATTGGTAGAAAAACTGCTGATAAAACGCATTGCACATAGGACACATTTCTTCTGTGTGATGCAAATATCAAGATCAACTTAGTTTGGCCTAAACAGAGATCTCTTAGAAAAAGATGTAACTATTATGGCCTCAAGATCAAACTTTTATTCAATGCCTATTCTTGCTCTGTTTCTTCTTGTGAGAGATGACAATTATTATGCTGATTTTTAAAGAATTATGCAATCCTTCATAGAGCAATTTCATCTTTGGAATTATTGAAAACAATTCACCAACTGACACTCTCCTATTCACAATATCTTATTATATGATATGGTAAGAATTTTTAACTATGGTAAAATAATGCCTTCTTGTCTATTCTTCCATCAATTTTAACTGATTTGAAAATAACATACCAGTATTATTATCTTTATTATATGAGAATAAAAAGAGGAAAAAATAGCCCTTAAAAGTAATTTTATTTGAAAGATCTGTTGGTATATATATTTTACACATGACCAACTTAAGATAAACTTTTATATAATGTTTTTTTATGATTTAAAACAATACGAAGACTTTTTCAGCAGACAGCCTAAGGCCAACCTTTCTTTTTTCAGAATTAGGCACATAGTCTAGTTGTTAATACGTTACATTATCAACGCTATGACTGCGGTTCGAGTCATTGTCAAGGCATATGATTTATATATGATTAAAATTAAGTAGGATTAGCCACTAGGCTATGTAGCTGGAGCTCGTCCTGGCTTCATTAGCTTGAAAGTCCCACATAGGGTTCTGTTCAATTTTAAATGTTGTGTGTGTTGTCCTGTGATTCCAGCTAAAATAGTAGTGCTTAGTAAATTGCCTCTACTTGGGATGTGCGCTGGGTATATAAGCATAAATAAAAAAAAGAAGAATTGGCGCTAATGATTAATATTTTTTATACCAAAACCGTATCTTGTCTTCTAACATTGGTTACCACTTTTCTGGATATAATGTGGAAAATAAATGACTAACTTTATTATTTAGTCATCAATCGAAAAATCATTCTATCTGAATCTGTGTACTGAAAAAGAATCAGGCATTAGTGTAAATGCATGAATTTGAAACTGAAATTGATCAAAAACATCATTGTTGATTAACGTAACATGATTCTTTAATTGCAACCTTTGAGATGAACCTACACTTTTAAAAAGTCAATAGTGATGTGTGAAATTAGATACAACATTCAAGGTACTAGAATATAAGCTGGAGTAAATTTACAAGGCATATTTGGAGGTAGGAGGTACTATATAGTTCTAAAAGGATTCGATCATCAAAGACTTGATCAGGAGTAACTTACTTTGTTTTACTTACTTTTCATAATATAAATAATAATAATAATAATAATAATAATAATAATAATAATAATAATAATAATAATAATAATAATAATAATAATAATAATAGCCTGTTTTCTTCTGAAGACGAAAGAAGAAAAAAGGAGTCTCTATTTATAGTCTCTGATCCTCAAGGAATTGGAACCATTTTCACTCTTTTACTCTGTAAAGCTCTGTTCATGGCTTTCATGTGAATATTATACAAGCCCAATTCAGAATGTAATTATTATTATTTCTAAATTTTATTCTCAAGTTAGCGAGAATTTACTTCATAAAAATATTCAGGATCTAAACAAAAAACAAGTGCTAGAGATAATTATCCAGTTTCTGTAAAAAGAGGGGTAGCTTTATGTACTCTGATAAAGCTTTCAAGTTTGTTGGTAAATCTTCAAATCCAGTTCGATTAACAGTTGGACATTTGTTATATAGTGTCTTTCATCTACATGTTCGTTACAGGAGGTACCTTTGATTTCTTTCTTTCCTGTGACATCTACCAATTTCAATTTCCATATTGTGCGAACTTAGATTTAGCCTTGAGAATAAGGTACACAAGGTTTGACTATGTCACATTTTATCAGATTTGGGTTGAATGAAGTGTATAGTTTATATTTGTAATGTTTATTGTTTTGAGCCAGGTTGTTGATTTTGTCTACAACTTTCGCTTTATAATAAACTTCTAGTTCTTTTTTTGATGAAAAGTTGTTTATAAGGTAGCTGTAATAATTGAGGAATTTGTTATTAGAACTGTTGAGTTGTTCAAAAACTGCTATTATAGGAGAGTTAAATTTGAGATGTTCATTATACTTAATGTAGAAGTTATACTGTCGTCTTTTGATTCGTTGTTATATACTCATTAATCCAGATTCGATTGGTATCAGTAGATTTGGTACATTATGTCGTACGTTAAAGCATGCTTTTATTAGTATAAAGTATACACTCTCTAGATCTTTGGGGATATCTGGACAAACGTCTCACAATTATGCAATAAGGACGATGTGACACATGCTTGCATCACCTTAAGTTTGACTTCAAGAGAAGCTAACTTGTTACTTCTGAGATAGTGGTAAAATTTACTCACTGATAAATATCGTTTTTTCATGTGACGTTTTAGATCATCTTTCACCAGCCCAGACTGACTTATGTGACTGCCAAGTAGAGTTATGAATTTGGTGTTATCAATGCTGTCATTTTCAATTATAAATGTTTTTTCATCATGATAGTCACCGTTAATAATGATGAATTCACATTTGCTTAGTTGTAAGCTTATGTGGTTTTCTTTGCAAAAATTCATTATTGTCTCAATTTTAGAATTAGCATTAGAACGTGTTGAAGATAATATGGTTGTATCGTCAGCATGTATGAATAAAGTTTATTGTCTCTAAAACTGATCACCAAGTCAAAAACCTCATCGATATAGAAAATAAATGGAGATAGAGGAAGTCCTTGTTTGATTCCTGCAAGAATATTAAACGTAATACTATTTATTTGAATTATTGTGAATGGTGTGAGTGAGTAAATAAGTATATGACACGAAAGGAATGCTGAACCAATACCAAATTGTTTTAGTTTTCTGAAGAGCTGGTGCCATGATATTTTGTCGAAAGCACCCTCAAAGTCTATACTTATTATGAATAGTTTTTCTTTTGATTTCATACAATGATTCACTAATGTCTTTAGAATAAAAACATTATCAGCACAATTTTTTCCTGTCTGGTAAGCTGACTGGCAGTCATTCGGTTTGCTGAAATCTAGCAAGAAGAACAAGTCAAACATTTTACATAATATAGGTACTAGCGAAACAGGGCGATAGTATTTAGGTGACCAAGCCTTTTTCTTAAATATAGTTGTTACGATAGTGTTTCTCCATTGTTTAGGATATTTGCTTATTGACAATACAGAATATTTACAAGCAAAATGTCAATTTTTCAGAAATTTAACAATGTTCTGCAAAGGACTACTTGTGGTGTTGAATATTCAGAAAGGCTTAAGTGTCTCAATTTGTACAGCTTGGAGAGAATACGTGAAAGATATCTAATAATGTATATTTACAAAACGCTGGAATGGTACCAAATTCAGGACTTGATATATTTTATTTCCCAAGAACCAAAGTGCGTGTAGAACCAAAATGACAGTAGAGCTCCAGCCTGGGTAAAGAAAATTAGAAACTGCTTATTTCACTACACAGTTCCTAAACTGTTTAACAGCCTACCAGAAGAACTCAAAGAACTACCCGATACATTTAGAAAACCTGAACAAAATTTTGCAAGCTTTAAAAGCAATCTATAAGTTCTTAGAAGATATTCAAGATATACCAGGAAGAGCAAACTCCATATTTGATCATAGACAGCTAAGATAGACAAACAAGAGTAGGTATAATTCAGTGATTAGTACTTTTTTCAGCTGCCCAGTGAGTCATAGACCAAAGTGAGAAAGAAGAATATTATATATATCCTCCACAACATAGGGATAAAACGGTGACACACTTTTAAAAGAGGGGGTGATGGTAGGGTTTTCTGAGAAGGTCAGGATTTTTGAACATATACACTATCCCCACAGTTAGGTAAACAGCTTCTGAGTGTCACAATATTCGCACTGGCTTTCACTCTTTAGACTGGTCAGGAAGGTTTTTAGCCAGAGCATGTTGGGATGAGGGGTTCGTTCTCCCCTCCTTTGTGACTGGTGCTAGAAGTCCAAATCCAAGAAAGGAGACCTATCGCCCCTTTTTTTTTAAAGAACATTGAAGAGGTAAACTTCTGGATTTGGATTGGCTAGCAACAACAAAAACAACAACAAAATATGCTGGTAATCATGTTTGGAACCCAACCATCTTGCTGTGGCTTCATTTTTCAATCGTTTTGCTGCTTCGCTGACTTCCTCAAGATCAACATAAACATAATAACCTATGAAAAATTCCTCTTCGTCTTCTTCGTCGCCAAATTCTTTAGCTGACGGTGTATCATTTAGATTGTTGTCAATGGGTTCTTTCCAAGAAATCTATTTCCATAATGATTTAGGATCCTTCGATGCAAGTATTTCTTTCCAATCTCTATTCTCGTTCTCAACAACATCTGATTGAGTTTGATCAACTGAACGTAATTCTACATGCTTGTATTTCTTTTATTTATGTTTGATCTTTTCTCTTCACTGATTATTACTGATTCATACAGTTTGTTTCTAGATTGTCAACAAAATAAATAAATTTATTTTTTATCTCGTTTGTAGGATTGTTCCTAAAAAAGTTTCAACTAACAGTTTGTATTTGTTCCAATCTACATTTTCTTAGCAAATCTTTTTTGCTCTTGATGGCGTCTTGTCGAAAGAATTTGATTGTCACTGCTAAAATAAAATCAATAAAATAGTATTAATAGAGATTGGTTTGCAAATTTCCAAATTCTAAGATATTGGTAATACTTTAATCTGATTCGAATAGCGAAAAAAAGCCAGTTATTCCGTACCACTTTTCTTAATATCATAAATTTAAATCTTTACAAATACAATAATTCTATAAAAAACAATTTAAACATTACGGATCTCGATTGCTTATCACGGTGTAACGTCACGATAATAAACATTAATACAACTAACAACTGAGTCATATTGGTACTTCGACCTCCCATCACTTCCAACTAACGTTCATTGGTATGCTGCCTTCAGTGTGTATGTCATCTATGATTGGAGACAGCTTTTTTGAATGAGGTAATTGAATATGGTTGAAGAACAGTGTGCTTTGATTTATTGCATGGTCTTCTCTTGTCCTACCTCGTGAATTGTCAAGTGTGATTCCTTTTGAATTTTTTCACGTTTGTTTACTCCAAGTAGTACTTCATAGCTTTCCTGGCCGGAGTGTCTCTCTATCCAATATGTGTCCAAAGAGCTTCCATTGTGCCATTGTTTGACTCCTTCTGCCTACCTTCACTTGCGCAGGCTGGTTTTTGCTGCTTTCTCTATATCTTCTTTATCACCCAACAGGGAGAAAAGTTTCTTGAACTGTCCGATATTTGACTTTTTTGTTA
Organism: Nanomia bijuga; assembly: GCA_032273505.1. Lineage (NCBI taxonomy): Eukaryota > Metazoa > Cnidaria > Hydrozoa > Siphonophorae > Agalmatidae > Nanomia > Nanomia bijuga. Next base: position 8,605 of record JAUKPT010004824.1, read on the forward strand.
CCGATATTCCGATATTTGACACCCCTAGTTCCCCCTTTCTTGGGTTTCCTTGTATTGTCATGTTTTTCTGTTTTATCTATGTTGACAAGTTGATATGTTGTTTTACTCGTTCGTCTGTCGTCAAAAAGTCATAATCATTTGCGTATATCATTTCATCAGGGAAAGAAGTGTTTCTTGAATTAATTTGTATCTGTATTTTGAAGCTCTCTAGTTCACCTTTGAGAGTTTTTGAAGAAGATTTCGAACAAGGGGCCACTGATGCTTTCTCTTTGTGGAACCCTATATCGCTTTCGAAGGGAAAAGAGAAAACAATACACTGCTAATTTTGTTAGATACAAACACAGTTTGAATTCTCAGACACTTTGGACAAAGAAATCATTTGAAGTGCATTGTAAATATATGAATCAATTTTTTACTTATATATGTTATTGTATTATTCAGTATTTGTATCCTAGTCCTGTGTTTATAGTAAAACAAAACAAAAAAAAACAACTGTAATTCCTCTGTTGAAAAAAACATGAAGCATTCATTTGTAAATTTCGTTTTTTATGTTGATGAAAAAGTAAACTAGACAAATGATACATCGAAATTTGAGATTATGGTGATACTTAATAACTAAAACAGCAGATCAGGCGGAAGGATATGTTTATTAATTAAGTGTTATTTTTTATATCACTAGCAAATTACTTTTAATCAGTATCAACTTCGTGAGAATTGAATAAGACCTTTGACGTTTATTTGTGGTACTAATTCCCATTTTGTTGAGGAATGTATCATCAGTAGAATGCATCACCTTCACAGTGTTTTACTTAAGCCTGTTTACAACCTGCCATACTTATCAAATAAACAGCTTAATCTGTTTATCTGGCTACATGAAATTGTAATATGTCAAATAAAAATGACTGACAGGTAAGAAATCATTAAACAGCCTGCTACTGGATGCTTTTCTTAAAAAGGTATCTTTTTGGAAGTTAAATTTGAGCAGGTTAAATCACATTTATTTCTACATTGACAATGGTAAAAAAAATAAAAATGTATTATTTAAAATCTTGTATGATAATAGTTACAATCATAATTAAAAACTAAGAGAGAAATAAATTAATCAATAAGTATGCTTTTTCTCTTATCTTTTATTGTTTTATTAAGTCATCCATCGTTTAAATTTGAGATTGCTTTTTCTGTAACATATCGTTTTCTCAATGGACAGGTGGTTAACTTTTTAAAGTTTAACTGTTCTTTTCTTCTTTTGCTCTGGGTATGATACCAAAATGTGATAACAATTTTGTTCATTTTTATTTTTTTAGCATTCAAATACCCTGTTTAATATCATGGAACTTAAGACAAAAATAAAATGGTTTTTGGTCTTTCATTAGAAGCAGGGTCTCAAAATGAACAGGAAAAGCGTTCTATAATACAGCAAGGTTTTTCAAATCTGATTTTCAGAAATGGCTCTTGTAGAGATATGACTTTTCTGAAAATTCAATGCTGTGCTTGTTTTGTGAAAAATTATTTTTCTAAAAAAAGCTATCTACTGTAACTAGCGCCCAGAGCCCTACAATTATGTTAACAGGTATAATTTTCATTTTAAAGAGATTCTTTTATGTTTGAAATAGATATTTATTTCCTCTTTCATTCTGTAAAGCACCATGATCAGTATTTTGAAATAGAAACAATCAAAACATGAAAAATACAATAATCTCGAAAGTAAAAAAGTAAGATAAGCCCACACATGGCCAGCTTAAGATAATGTCCAATATGTTGGAGGAAAGCCCTAATCTCGAAAATTTAGACACGTAATCTTTGATCAGTTAGTTAGTAAACATTTTAATTTATAAAAAAAAAATTCAATAAAAATTGGGGGAGAAAACAGCACTTTTATTTATATTTTTAGCAGGTTAAAACATCAAAAAACTTATACTTGTTAAACAATTTTCTCAGAATGTAAAGATCTTCATTAAATCTATCTAATTACAAAATGTCAAGTCTTTATCATTTTTTGTTCTTCCGTTATCTTAAAAAGAAAACAAAATTAACTCATCTTTTGTAAATAAAGATTCTATGTTAGCCTGTAGTTACATTATAGTTCTTCTCAAGTCAGTAATTAATGGCTACTCACAATTAATACATCTATTAATTTTACAAATACAGAATCATTTAGGTATGTATGATGTAAAATAGCATAATTGTCAAGTAAAAAGGATGTATTATAATTCTATTCGACAAGATATAAAACCCGTAGTTAT
>JAUKPT010004825.1:0-10847 GCA_032273505.1 Nanomia bijuga
TTCTTATATATATCAGATAGGCATCGATTTCTTCCAAAAAAATGATCTTAACATGTACAAGACCACAGAATTGGAGTTGATTTTTATTGAAATTTATAACCCAAAAAAGAAAAGAACACTATCATAGGTACCATTTAGTTTACAGACACCCCTGTATGGATCAAGACTTGTTTCTGGACGACTTTATGAAGCCCCTTTGTGACAAACTAACTGCAGAAAATAAACTAATCTACCTGGCCGGCGACTTTAACTTTGATATATCCAATATGTCACACAATAAATCACAGCTTTTTCTTTGCCCCTCAATAACACTGCCTACTAAAATACAATCATTGATAACCTATGTATTTCAATTTCAGACCATCTTCCTTCCTTTCTCTTAGTCCCACCCAGCAATCAATACCATTTGCCTAAACAAAGTATCTACAGACGAGACACGAAACATTTTGACATAGCTGATTTCATCCTTGACTATTTTAAAATCAACAGGGACGACCTACTTCAAATCAATAAAAATGATGATATATCTTAGAGTTCATTCTATTTACATCCCTCTTGTTTGTCACATTACCACCATCTTCGTTAGTACTCATTATTATTATCTACTTATATCTTCTAGATCTAATCTCTGTTCTAATCCTGTTCAGTAATTTGGATTTAATCCTTATTTTTCTTCCATTTTGTTCTCTTATAACAGTTTTCATTAAATTAAATCTTAAATTATCTTATCTAGTCAAAAAAATGGAGCAATGTGGATATTCATCCAAGATGCGTAAATAACAGGTTGTTTTTTTATGCATTTTATTCTGCAGACTAACTTTTTTCGCTGTCAACTTTAGACACTCAGTCAACAATACCAGATTCTACGGTTCACTGCTCAGGTTAAAACATAGGTGAAAAACAAATATATTTGATGATTATGAAGGAATACACATTAATAATAACAAGATGATTGTGATAAAAGGAGCAAGCAAAAGTGAGCATATAAAATGCACAATTTTTATCGAGAGCTTCGGTGAAATTATTTTGTTTATACAGTATACTCCTAGTTATTTAAATTTCTATCCCCCTTGGAACTTTGAATAACTGGGAGTATACTGTATACTGCAAGTCACAGTTGGTAATTGTACAGACTCGATTTAGTTTATGGTCAACTTTAGGAGCGCAGTATACTATGGTAAACCAATCTGATGCTTTTGCAGTCTAGAAAATTCAATTTATTTTCTCCCAACTATCATTCTTTTTTTAATTCTGTAAAATAGCAGGTTAAGAGCCAAATAATTTCTCTAACACCTGATTAAAAAAATAGAGTTCTGCATTTACTTTATAGCTTATTAAATCTTTAAGAGAAATCACATTAGCGTATACTAATAATTTAAATTTAAAGAAAACTTCAAAACAGTTTGTTTTGATCACTTATATTATTTGTAAATTTGTATATTTCAACCATATAATACAGCCTTCGTTTAGCTAAAACGTGAACAAATGAAATGAGATTTAAATAAAGTCAAGTGATATCATCAAACCATACATTAACAATGTCGCTAGGTGACTAGACATACCAATGATGGATAACAATTGAAAAGAGACAATACAGACAAAATACAATTGTGTGATACCAATAAACCATGTGTAAATGACGTTGCTACGGATTCTTGTCATTCGGGATACCAATCTTTTTGAGGAGTGGTTTCCAAGTGTGTAGTAACGTACTGGCCTGCTTCTCGATAAGTGATGGTATTACTTAAGTTGCAAACGTCCTCCCGTTGGATTTCTAATGCCTCCCTAATTGCCCTTAGGTAGAACGTTGGTTTTGCTGTAATTGTCACCAATTTGTTCCAGTAAAAACCTTCCTGGCACCTATTTGTGTGTTCAGCAACGGCTGATCATTTGAAGTTCCCATTATACACTGCTTTTTTATGTTGTTGTACACTGGTTCGAACCTGTTTTCTTGTATGTCTGATATATCGTTTTTTGCATTTGCAAGGGACTCTATATATGCCAGGGTAACTGTTTTTAGGGTGTTGCTCTTTGTTTCTGCTGATTAAAATTGAACATAATAATGAAATCTGCTTTCCTGAACACAGTTTTGAGCTTCTTTTTGATTATGGAGATGTATGGGAGAGAAACTAAGCGTTTTGTATCACAAATTCATCTTTGAGATATTTCTCAGAACAGATCACATGGGCACGATGGACAAAACCATTGAAGGCATTGTGGCATGAGTTCGGTTTTATCTGCACATTTGTAATAGCTTCTTTTATGTGAACTTTTAATTTGTATCTTGTGGTTCCAGTGTAATTGATGTGTCCAGAAAGTTCAACGTTGTTTTTTCATCGTCATATTCAGCTGTGAATTGGATTTTTGGCTCGATGGAGTTCAAAATATTGTGAATGCTTTCCTTGCAATCGATTGCAGGAATCTTTTAGCAACGACGACCATCAAGTTCAGCGTCAACGAGCTTACGTATTTCTCTGTTCCATAGGAAATATGAGTGATTTAGAAATAGATCCATGAGAGATTTTATGTGCTCCATATTGAAAGGAGTTCACTTTCTTTATTGGGATCGAGGGGTACATGGCAACTGGGTCAAAGGATACCTGTATCTCTCGAGGGGAAATTTGCCAAGTTTTTGCTTCTTGTACAAATTCTGCAGAGTTCTTGATTGTGTTGTTGTTGATGAAGGTTTTCCTTCTCCAATGACAATGCTTTCATCTCCCTCACTGTGATAATGTCCATAAATGGCACTTTCGTGGGTTGTACAGCAAATTCATAATTTCATAATTCATAATTCATAATTCGTAATTTCACCTCCTTTTCCAACGAAAGTAGAGCAAATTAGTTGTGTAACTTGGTTCTGCTTTGAAGGAATTGTTTCTCTCTCTACATGATTCAGAACTTTCGAAATCAATTCAAAATGGTTAGTTATTGCTTGGTTACGAATATTTTCCTTCAGCTTCGTCGCAATACCCAATTAATAGTAAAATCATGTAGTAACGTCTTTCTTTGCACATGGAAAATGGATACAAGGAAAAACCTCCACAAAAAATTATCAAAAACTAGAAAAATAACCAAACACCCAGAAATGTGTCACCATTGATAAGAAGCTTGAAACTGTTCAGGAAAGCAAGTTTCATTACTATGTTTAAATCAGGAAGAAACCTTGCTTCAATTTTAACCAGCAGAAACAAAGAGCAGTTAAAAACAGTTACCCTGGCATATATAGAGAAAGAGTCCCTTGCAAATGCAAGAAACGATATATCGGACAAACAGGAAAACAGGAACTTCTTTTGTTAATTAAGTTTATATATTTAACAAAGTAAACTAATCTCGGCTGTGCTACATAATTGGCTCATGTCAGAATAAGATAGATCGAACAGAAATTTTCCGATAAAAATTTAATAAGCAAATGTCTTTAATATTGTATCTTGATGTGTTTTTATTTTATGATTATGCAATTTTACAGCGTGAAAGCTAAAAGATACACCTTTCTTAAGATGTTTTACTTTTCTTTATTTTGGTTTAGCACTTTTTTTTGAAAGATGCCAAATCTCGCATTTTGACATCCTACATGCAAGTTGAATGTCGCTTGATCATTTCCAGGACGGTAGAATCAGATTATCTTGTGAGGAAGGTCTTAACGGCCCGCTTTTTCCTTGAAATATCCATTTCAAAGTTAGAATTTTAATGATCTGAACTTCCACAGACCACCATTGTCTTCAGAATTTGATTCTGATTATTCTTTTAAAAAAATTGTGTTCATTTCATGCAGTAAAAGCTGGGGATTTTCTCTAGAAGTTTCTTCTGTATAAGCCATGTGGTACTATCCAGCTGTGATTTTGATGGTATTTTATGATGAATGACTCCTGAGAACCAATGAACACGTCAGAATTGTGTTGCAACAAATTTGGTTTGTTATTGTTTAGGATTTGGTTCGGTATTCTGTAAAATATACAGCAATAACAAAACAAAATTTCTGTTTGTTTCCGTTCACAGAAGATCTTTTATTTCAAACACTGCATAATCATACAATAAACACAGACCAAGATACAATATTCTAAAGACACTTGCTCTTGAAATTTTCATAGGAAAATTTCTGTTCCATTAATCTCATTCTGACATCAGCCAATTATGCAGAACCCTCTGTGTGAATGAATAGTAGCTACTTTCAGGCAAATATCATTCGTCGCAACCATTTCCTTGGTATTTAAATGTATCCATTATTCTTTAAATTTACACGTTTCATTCCATTTAGTGAGACAAATAAGTTTACAGTAAAATATAATGATCAAATTCCAGAATTCACTCACTCGCTCACACTAAATGAAATTTCATTAATCAAATTGGCATCTAAACTTCGCCTTAACCCTTTTATCACCTTGATTGTCTTCAAATAAAGTTATTGATAAATTTTGTTTCAAGCAAATATCCTGCAACAAATTTCTAATCAATACCGTTTCTTGTGCAGCAGCACGTTTCTTACACAGATACATATTTTGATTCAGTGGAGGAAAGAGCCACCACAGTCATGCAATAGTATTTCTTGTACCTGGACAATCTGCATCAGAAAATCCTTGTACAGTAAATAAAATTCATTTGAGGGTTCATATTTTAAACTTTTATTCAATATACCTAGAGTCTTTTCGGGCTTGACCAATGTTCTCTACTGGGACAATTCATGAATATAGATAATATTCTAACAGCTACAGACATTTTAGGTCTGGTTGCTATAGAGCTGTATAATTCATTGATCCTACCACAGCTTGATATAATTGAATGTCTTCAAACTTCTCCTTTTCAACTTCACATTTCATGAATCCTTCAGGTCTAACTCTTCTCCTCTTCAACTTCACATTTCACGAATCCTTGTCCAGGTCTAACTCAATAGACTTGAAATCACTTGTTCAGCATGTTTTTTTAGGTTAGAACTTTGGTTGATAATCAAAATTCCTTTTTCTCAATCTCCATTCCGCGATCTCCCATTTCGAAACGTTCACCTAAATGTTTATTTTCCACTTCGAGATCATTTGAGTAAACTATCGCATCATCAACGTAGACAACAATAATGAATTTTTGAGACTTTGAATATTTGTTCCAACATCTCACACTTTGCTTCAAACCATAAAGGCTTCTCTTAAGTTTACAGACTTGATTTGGTTGTGATTTGCTTCATGTAAATTAAGTTAGAGTCCAATCTTTATTAAATAAAAGAAAAGTAGATTGTACATCCATTGGGTGAGCTTCAAGGTTATATTTATTGGTAACAGCTAGTACAGTTCTAATAGACATATTCAGTGCAACTCAAGCAAAAGCTGCATCGTAAACAACACCAGCTTTTTTATATAACCTTGTTCCACTAAACAAGCTTTGAAATGATTGATTGTTTTATCACTGATTATCAGCTTTCTATTTAAATTTGTTTTAATTTTTTGTTTTAGATTGACAAATGATTTGGTTCAGACTGGTGCACTCAATCCTGTTTTCAAAACAGTGAAACCAAGACTATTGAGTAGCTATTTTTCAGTAACAAGGGAGAAACTTGGCAGATCAGAAAAAGAAATTAAGAAAGAACTTGCTGTACCAGATCCCTCAGCAATTGTAAAATTTTACTCTCATTACTTATTGTACACTTATCATATACTGTGTGGAAGGTTCTATGGTTTCACTTTTACTGTACAAAGATAACTGTTTTCTCTACTGGAATGCAATGATAAACTGATTTTTATATTTCTGTCTCATTAATTATGTATGGACCTAGAATACCAACAATTTTCTAATAAGTTTCATCTCTGACAACACATCCACAACAAGTTCAATTCCACATCCCAAAGTTTCTGATAATTATTCAATTAATATATTTTGAATTCCAGGAAATCCATCATTGTAGAAGAGATGTCAAAATAAACCCTAAAAAGATGTGGTATGCTGCAGACTTAGTAAGTGGTTTGATAATGTTGTTTATCATTATTTATGGTTTTAATTTTAATTTTCCTGCTATAAACAAAGAGATCATAGTACATAAATAGCTACATGTTTCAGCGTCTTCACTCCAACAAAAAAGCTACCAAGATTTGATTTGGATGTACACTATATTGGGTTAAAAACACCAATTGAAGGTACAGTGTCCCATTCAAGGTACATCTGGAACTAATCTGATAAAATTATCCAGATTTTTCTTTAAGATGTTGATACTCTGTCCAGATATATCTCGAAGACTTCTGGGTAGACAGTTAAACAGTCGTGCACCATGAACAGTTAAGCTTGATCGACGTTAACTTTGGATCCTTTGAGTGGTATCACGTTTCATAGATGGGATGATGCAGGTGCGTCCATTTCGTTATGAGTTTTTACCAACAACACCAACACTTGGAACTAGATTATCAAGCATTTTCCACAAGTATATTATTTGATAGCGCTCACATCACCGTTATAGAGAGAATAAGTTGAATATCTTCAATTGTTCCCAGTAATCTAGCTCATATGCCCGGATATTTTTCAGAGAAATTTCTTTTGTGAGAGTTTTCACAATATCTTGTTTCTTCGTGGGACTCCATAACTGTTAGCAATATTCAAGATGGGGTAGGACCACAGATTTCCACAATGTAATCATCAATTGTGGGTCTCGCGATTTAAAAGTTCTTAATATTGTGGATATCGTTTTCTACAGCATTGTTGATATGTTCAGAGAAAGAGGCATCTGCACTCATTGTCACTCCCAAGTCACATAATGAGCTCTTCTGGTCAATTACTGTATCTGTAGTGCGTGAAAGGTAACTTGTGTAAATCTTGAGTGCATCATCTCTTCCATAAGGCAGGACTTCAAACTTGAGGCTGTTAAGTTCCATATTGTTTTTTTCAGCCCACTCATATATATTATTGAGATCAGACTGAAGTTTTGATGCATCATTGACCCCTGTCACTCCTTTCGTCACTCTTGTATCGCTAGAAAAACTTCTGGAGTGAATGGTATACTTTTATGTCAATATCAGCAATCAATATCAGAAATATCAAGGGACCAAGGACACTTCCCTGTGTTTATACTCCTGACTTGTCTTGTATTGGTGAAGAAGATGATCCTTCAGCCACAACTGATTGAGATGAGATCTGTTTGTTAGAAAGGATTCAATCCAGAAGTAGAGGTTTCCATCAATGCCAAGATTACATATTTTTTGTAGAACTATATTAAAATCCACTTTATCAAATGCCTTTGCAAAATCTAAATACACAACATCGACATTGAGACCTTTCTCAAGAAGATTAAGAACATCATTGTAATGTGCTAGAAGTGATCTAGCCTGTCTGAAGTCGTGATTGCTTTCATTAAACAGGTTGTATTCGTCCATATATTGCACAATATATTTTTATATCACCTTCTTGAATATCTTAATCAGGTGGGACGTAAGAGTTACTGGATGGTAATTTGCTGCAATAGATCTTGATTTACCCTTATGAATTGGAGTGAGTATAGCTTGCTTAAGTAGAGCATTGTCAAGGCATTGTCTCCAGAAGATGTACAACGGATAATGCAAATTTACACTTTTATAGCAGAATTGCAGGGTATCCAAGTAAACTTGGTGCAGAGTTTATTTTTAGTTTATCGATTGATGATACAATATCATCTTCATTAAATCTTATCTTATACAATAAGTTAGTTAGTTATTAGCTTTTCTCGGTAACTAATCATTATATTTCTTTTTTTTTTGCATCAAGTTTGTGATAGAAGATTTAGAAGAAAAAAAATTGTGAGGCCAAATTCAATTTTCTAATATTGCATATTGGAGGTATATTGGAGGTCATCCAAATTATTGTTGAATAAAAATAATTTCCCAAGATTTTGTTCATTGTATCTAAAATGGATTTTAAACACATCATCCCCTTCTATATAATCGCAGTCAGATTAAATATCACAGTCAGAAACACAAATTTATGGGTATATTGCAAAAACAGACAAGAATGACCTCGACAACTTTGTATTCTTTGTATTGACCCCCTGACCCCCTGTATTATATTACATTGTCCTCTGAGCTTAGTCTTTTCTTTTTTTCACTTATTTTTAAATATCAAATTACATTTAGATAAAGAGAATGCCCATTGAAGAAGCTATTACACAGTCTGAATTTTCCATTAGAGGAGCTTCAGAGGTTGTAAAGGAAGTATGTAATAAACGTTTTAGTAGTATGAAAAGGGGGCATCTGCAACACTTTTTTGTGGCATGAAACTCGCCAACCTTACCAAGGTCATATGAAATCCGAAAATCTTCGTGAGAACATTTGTAATTAAGTGCGAACCTTAACGAGTTCATTTTTAATGATGACGTCATCACCGAGCCAACAGACAGACTGCCCCGCCCCCCTTGAAAATGGGTCCCTTACCCCAAAAAATATGAAAAAATGCAAAGTCATCAGATTGAGCTGAAAATTGGTACAGTTACTAATTCAGGTACGAAGAATTCAAAAATGGTGGTCCTGGATCCCCAAAACAATGGAAAAATGGGCTAATGACCCCCAAATTGTCCCCAGGCACCCAAAATTTAAAGTCATTGGATTAGACTGAAAATTGGTACAGATACTAATTCAAGTACGAGGACTTCAAAAATAATGATCTTAAAATCTGAAGACAATCGGATAATGGACTACTGATCCCTAAAATCGACCCCAGCACACGTGTATGAATTAAATCTCTACTTTCTGTAAACTTCAAGTCATTTAATCTAGTCGTTCTTGAGTAATTAAAGAAAACGTCAGTCAACCATTTCATCAAAATAGTAGGAGTTCGCTTATGAAATAATAATGACGTTTAAAGTTAATCAAAAACACATGAAGATGCTGATTTTTGAAAATTTAGGAGATCTAAAAAATATAATTGGATGAATATTTCAAAATAGTATGGTAGTAAAGTGATGGGCCCAGTAAGTATACACATTGTCTCTTGTCAGACCACTACCGTACAGTTCTACAATAAACAAATCTTTAGGAACTATAGCTCAACTGTTCAAAGTACTTAAAGTATTGAGTTAAAAGCAGCACTTCCTGAATTTCCTCGAATTTTCAAAACGCTAAAAAAAACGCAAAGCTCGGCATCTAGAGATATGTAACTATCAATTAATTGATTCATTTTCTTCTACCTAACAGGAGGGCGGTTCACGAGACCATATACTACCACAACCGAATTTGTGGACGATGCCGCAGTATGAGTTGGTTGTATTATTGAAGCGCGCGCATGCGCCGTGAGAACGCAGTGATGATATTTCGGGAGGCGAATAGTAGAGACCGTCTATTATCAAAATTGGCTTTGTCTTCGTGAGATACTTACCGGATGCGAGACGCGAATAGTGGAGGCGAATATCATTAAAAACGTTGCAGTAAAATGCACTTGACTTGAGCTCTCAGAGACTGGGTACAATAACTAACGTTAAATCCAGACGGGTCGATCCATGTGATGTGAGGGGAATTTAGTTGTCAGTTAGTAGCTGACGAAACACAAGGTGGGACTTAAGCCATTTTCTCGACAAGCATATAAAGAGCTTGTGCATGGCAAATCATTAACTATTAACCATTAACAATTAACCATTGATATTTATGAGAATTTGCTTTATTGAAGATTATAATAATTTTAAGAACATCTTGATTTGGGAAAATTCATCTTTCTTCAAGTTAGCATCAAGTTACTCATCTGTTTGCAGATCACGGTATAAATTAACTTTGAGTGTCATAAATTGCGTGGGTCGTGGGTGGTTACGTGGATGGTTACGTGGGTCCCTACGTGGGTCATTACGTGGGTCATTGCGCAATTTATGACACACATTAACTTTTTATAATTTTACCATTTAAGAAATGTAAATAACAAAACTATTTAAATAATCAAACTTTTAATTGTCTAACCAACAAATCTTTACAATTAGAAACATCTATAGCAATAAAAACTGAATTAAAATGTATCAACTGTTTGTCAAGTACAGGACCATGGTCATGCCCCCTTTTCTTTAACAAATTAAATTCAATAAATATTGAGATAGAGATACTGGTCGATGAATAATAGTCAACCGAGTTACTCTGGAATAGACGACCAGGATGAAATAATCGTCCACCCTGGACAATTCAAATAAGAACTCACGCTTATAGCCAATTGGTGCACAGCGAAGTACGGTTTAACCAGTCAGCAGGTCTCCTTAAAAAGACATTACGCCAATAAGAGAAGGAGAATAAAAGAGAAATTTTAATGAGGCTGGTGTGTTGATGGTTAATTTCAACATTTGTGGAAACTTGAGTAATGAAAACTGATTTTGAGAATTTTATTTTTTTCATTTGAATGTTCTTTTACTTTTCGTGAATTATGAATTCGCTCGACTGTTCTGTTCTAGTTCTTATTTACTTCTTTATTTATTCATTATAACGATTATTATTCCCTGGTGAATACACACCACGGAATACTTCCGCTTTTAATCACAACTTCAAGCTACTTTTTGCTGTTACTGTTTTTTTTTTAAAAACATCAGTTTGAAATAATTTTCTTTATTTTTGTCATTTCGTGTTAAAATCAGTTGGAAACAATTTACTCTACTTCCAAATTCGTGTTAAGATCAGTTGGGAATCATTTTGCTGACTTCTATTTCCTCGTTTCGCATGTTATATACGCTTCTGATCATTAACCAATGTACTGCATATGCCTTGGGGAAATATGAGTTAATTTTTTTTTGTTCAAAAGTTCATAACATTTACTAAAAAATGGCTAATTCAGTTTTTCCTGTTGCTTCAGTAATATCCGATAGACTTCTTTCGTTAATGCACGAAAATTTAAAAAAATCATATTAAATCCTCCTCGCCCTCCTCGAAAAGTTTTGGAAAAAT
>JAUKPT010004826.1:0-10847 GCA_032273505.1 Nanomia bijuga
TGACTTTCAAATTACCATTGCGAATGTAATACACTATAATGTCTTCACGAGTTTTAGTTGCAAAAAGTAAACAAAGTTCAATGCTACTTTTCAAAACAAAAACAAACTTAAATCAGAGCCAGGACTAGAGACATTAATCATTGATTCTAATATAAAAATGTTTAATTGACTTTCAGGAGATGCATAAGTTGGTGTATTCTTCAACTTTTTCAAGAACTTGCGTCAAACAAATCTAGCAACATATTCCAATGCATCTCTCACAGATTCAGTGATGAGCGATGGAGTCATTTCATCAAGCACAAAACCATCAAGTTTTTATAAATGACCAAATAATAATTCATCAAAATGTATCATTACCAAATTGGCAGTAGCTAGCGGTAAACCATCAAGATAATGACAAGATGATGCTGTCACATCACCACAAAATTCCTCGAAGAACTTCTCAGGGTTACTGGTTTCGTGAAAATAAGCTACAAGTCTGTTGAAAACTGCAACAATTTCTTCACTGACCAAACAAGAATAATGAGTCAAATGTTCTCTTTAATCTTTTCTCGAACAATCATTTTTTAAAACATTTTCACAAGAAGATTTAAATAGACTTTCTAAGGCCGTCTTGTCAATAATAATGTCAATATCCTGCTTACAGGCATTTGTACCCCAAAAACACATGTACCCAAAATACACAAATCTTTATAACCTCGAATTTAAGAAATAAATTTCTTGTGTGATAACAATGAACGATCCAGGTATGTAAAGTAGTTAAATGGTACCAAAAGAAATTGAAAAGCTTCACAGTATCACAGTGCCCATCTGCCCAATCATGCCTTATAAATTTAAGAGAAACTAATTTTTAAATGTTAATTCGAGCTCAGCCACTTAAAAATAGAAATTACTTAGCAAAAGTACATTTTTTAGTAAAAGCTAACTATTATCAACAATTATTAGCAGTTTTCATATTCATATTAGAAGTCCTATTCGATAAAATGCTATTTTGTACAAGCGGGTGAGCCCAAAAAAATATGTACCCAAATGCACAAATCTCAATAACTTTAGTTTGGAAATTGACACAACACCAAAATTTCTACTATATGTTTATGATGTTAGAGTAAACATCTCTATCAATTTTTGATGTAATTGGAATTGATGACGTCATTTTTCGCCACGAAATAATTTTTTCCATGCATTTTCTATATTTTGACGTTTATAAAGTGCTTATATCACCAAAATAATGATCCAAATGTTACTCTTTTTATTTTGAATAGTGAAACTAATACAAGATTTATATCTCCACTAATTTTCAGCTCATTTGGATCTTTTCTGTAGATTTCAGAAGAGACGGAACTGAAATGTTGTCAAAGCAGTCTATAGTCTCTACCAAATGTGCTCCCAAAAACAAAATACCACAATGATGGGAGCTCAGGGGGAACTACTTTTATTATTTACGATACAACTCATAAAGAGCTATAATTCTGCCAAATTGTAGCTTTTTTGCATAATTTCTATGGATTTTAGAGCCCGATGGAGTGGGGTAGCAGAATCCGGCCCACCTAGATTTTGAGATGATAAAAAGTACCAGGACCAATACGATTATTGATGTTAAGTTGGAAATTTTGGTTTATGGAATCATTCTGGTATATAAAAGTTGACAATTTAAAGATTCTATTAAATTTACATAGGAATTGAGTCGATAAAAGTCTTTTGCGCATTTGAGGTACATTTTTTTTGTCACGAACGAGTTATCATTACATGCATTTTTAAGCATCCTAGATGATGATAATTATACTTATGTATCGATTGTACATTTGATTCGCGACTTCTAACCGTCAAACCTGTTTTTACCGACTGATCCCTTCATTATCTTCTAGTCAGAATCCCACACAAAGACTATACTGAAGAGGTATAAAAGCCTGAGATTCCAGATATAGAGCTGGAAAATTCATTTTTGAGAAGTGTTTATATTATAAAGGCAAGTTTAGGCATCTATAAAAGCCTATCAAAGAAAAAATTGCACTCAAAATAAACAAAACACTCTTTATGTATTTGGGGTACATGTATATCCTAAATACTAAATCATAAATCATCTCAGTTTTTCATTTTGACTAAAAGATACCTGGAACTCGCTGAATTTTATAATTAATTGGATGACATTTTCCATACGAGTTTGATCCTATTAAAGAAAGTGTGTGTATTTGGGGTACATGTGCCTATAATCGAATCAGTGCAATGCAACTTTATGACTTAAGACACGTGGCAAAATATCATACATAGCGATAAATTACCAAAATAAGGTTCGGTTTTGTATAGGTATAAAGTGATTATACGATATTTTGTCTATAGTAAAAACTATTTGATTTTCAACTTCATTCTTCATTCTTCATTCTTCCCGTTGAAAAATAAATCGTTTACTTCAGAACTCTGCACATGATCCTACCTTTATTGCCATAAAGTGTATTTGAATGGAAGATTTACTATGTTTAGATAAAAATGAAGAATCGTATATTTTTTCTAAAGTTTCCTTTTCAATTTCTCCAATTTCTTTTTGAAATATCTTCTTTTGATAATAACTATGTGTGCACGAATTTGTACGCCAAATGCTTAATGGGAAATTCCTCAACTGAAATGTGCATATTAAATAATAAGGTCGTGTTTCTTATAGTGGGCCATGTGTGTTGAAGGATAAACACTTTTGGTAATTGCAGGAATGATGCAATTTTTAATAGGGTTATTTTAATGGCGGGATCACGGAATAAGTGGGTAACTTCCCAGAAATGCCGGATCCAAAATCTCATTCTAGAACCTAAGGTACTTGGTAAGAATAATTTATAAAGCCAAAATAGCAAATAATCTGGTTTATACTAAGCAAACAAATAATAATTGATTTTAGTCAACTCTAGAACTCTATCTTTGTATGATCTACCTAAATTAAGTATACTGAGTGGATCCTTAAGATTAATCTTCTCATCTCAAAAAGGTTTTTCATTTTTTTAACAGAAAATGCCCGTTAAGCGTCTAAGTGCAAAGTGCAAAGCTAAGTGAAAAGTGCAGGATGGTATATGTGGTGACACTTAAAACGTTATTTCAAACTGTTTTACTTTTTCTACCTAAATATTAAGGACATTGGAGAGCTATTTTCTTTACCAGAGGTTTTCATTTTCATTTTTTCTTAACAGATCATGATTGAATCCCCACCCCTTTCTGTTAAAAAAAATGAAAACCTTTTTGAGATGTCTCCTTACAGCAACTTCATTCCATACGTTCAGAGAAATGTGGAAGTTTTCTCTTAACCAGATTCTGTTGAAGAAAATACCGAAAAACTGTTTTTAGAATGTCACATTGTCGGCATATTGCATTTTCTCATCACTTTGAGATGACAGTATAAATAATTAATGAAGCTGATTGACGCCAGTGTTCCGAAAAATCACTAAACTGCGTAAGACCTGATTTACAAACATGCATTTTGTTTTTCGATAAAAGGGCACTGAGGAAAGGGAAATGGCAACGGCACGTGCCTGAAACTCATCGTATGACCCTGATGCGATACCAAATTAAGGAATGCAATGGGAAGTTTCCAAAGATTGAATTATATAAACTCTGTTGAATGAGCTTGTCCGGTTAGCCGGACTGAATTTGAATTGTTCACCTCAATCCGGACTACATCTAAAGAGCAGATTATATGTTCTAGTTTAATCGAGCCAACCAAAATCATTGCAATAGAATCTATTTCACAATAGCAGTACTCTAAGACCAAAACTATTCATCCGCCGAGAAAAAGTAGTCCAGCATACTCGAAAATCGGCAAAAAGTACTATTCCAGCTGACTAGGTTATTTTAACTAGAATATATATTACTAGCAAATATAAAGTGATAAGGGTTCAAGACTAATCAGCCTGACTAGTTCAAACTAATTTAGGTGGCCAGATATGATATGTTAGTGTAAAATATTTGCGTAGAAATATAACATGTAAGGTGAACGATTCTGAGAAGGTTTGGCTAAAATAACATACACATTTTTTAGATTTTTTTAACTTCACTATTTTGAACTTACAAGCTTATTATGTAAGAGAGTTACGGCATTCGTCCAGTAATTTTATATGCTCCGCGTACTGGCATCTTTTTATCAGATAAATGATATTCCTCAATTTGATGTGACACGAATTTCCTAAATATTGCAAAATATTGCAAAAATATGACAGTAGGGGTCACAAAACATACCGTAACTTGGTGACAAATGAAGCTAGAATGAAAATTAATACATTTTTATGATCAGCTAAAATAGCCGAGTAAGGTAACATTTGTTCGAAATAAAACAGTTGATTTTTTTTTTAAATATAATCATATTATATTAAAGTGTTCCAATATCTTTAAGATGTGTGACAATTAGCATAGACAGATAAAAATTGACGAAGTTATACGTATTATTCTATTATAATATATTAATTATTATTTTGGTACAGACCCTAGATGTCCGTGAGGTGGTGATTGTTACGTACCTGTTACACCTGATGTCCGGTTAACTCACTTTGGGAGAGGGGATAGGTTTTGACATCGGGTGTATTTTGGGGTTTTTACAAGCAGTGAAGAGAAGATGTGGGAAGAGGGACGATTTTATGGGCATCAAAGTGTTATAGGGACCCCTGATTCCAATCCTCACTGTACAAGATCTGAAATCAGAGCAAAAATTATTGTGCAGTTTTACTAGGTCCATCCACTCTGCAATTGATCACCCAATCAGCGGACACTTTGTTTATAATCCACTAAATCCAGCAATAGCGACAGCAAATGTGGTTAGTCCCTAATCCTTCCAAACAATCCCAAAAGCAATATATTTAATTGATGTGTTCTAATCCTTTAACGCTCATCTCTATAAGCATGCGCTAAATCATGACTTGAAGCATGCTACAACATGCTTCTAGGTATGTGCTATTCCTCATGTACTTAGAAGCAAACGTACCAAGGCACAAAAATTCTTTTCAAGATCAAAAAATCAGATAAGACTCAATAGACTCAATAGACTCAATAGACTCAATATTCCTTCTATTTTTATAATCTAATTAGGAATATCATTTGTACGATATGACAGTTCTGATAACGTTTTTATTTCAACCTACTCTTGTATTGGATTAGGTGAAAATACTAATATAATCTTGTTTTAATCCTTTTTTATTGGAGTTATAGGATATGAGGATCCTGACGTTATCATTTGAAGGAAAACTTTTTAAAAACCTTGACGGGGATCTTTAATAAAGATTTTTTCACTTAGTAGCAATGAGTAACTTTTTTAACTTTAAAGCGTCTAAATTCTATTTAGCGGCGTTACAAACCTTGATTGACCCTGTGAGCGTTACGTATTATTTGAATGATTCCTTAAGAGAAACATGGAGAAATGGTGAAAAGATGATAAAATGCCGAAAAAAATAGTTTCAAATAAAATAGCGAATCAACTATTCCAAGAATTGGTAGTATTACATACACCCACAGTTTTTAGCAGATCTTGAACTTCACTCGCTCAATATCAACAAAGAAACTTTAAAGAAATGGGACTTCCATTTTTCGCAGAGCATTCATACATAAAAGAAATAATGATTTCAAAATAATGTATACTTGTAGTTAGTATATCTAATGGTTAGGAAACATATTTTTATTATATGTTATTGTCGATGATGGTACGGTATTAAACGGTGCACAAAGTTTCATCCTAAGATATGACGATATCTTTATCATAATTCATTGGCGTTTCCTAACCATATAAAATATGTTACTATGAACGAAATACATTTTTTTCAAAATTTTAGATGTACGGGAGGGAGGATAAAATCGTTACGTAACGTAAGCTAGAAAATTGATAATCGTTACGTGACGTTACGTTACGTGATGTTACGTCAAAGTTGCGACTTTCAGCCTTTACTTACTTATTAAATGGTCCCTCGCCTCATTGTTTTGAATTTAAACAACTTTTGTATTGGATTCTCCTTTTTTGTTCGCATTATGTGGATTAAAACATTTGTATGGAGAGGTGGGGATAAGTTGTCTGTGAAATATAAGTTAAGGAATCTTTTTCAAGGATATTAATGACTTTTTTGACCTCTATTTAAAATGGCATATTTCAAAATTAGTTTCTGTTCAGATGGGAAAGGAAATTCATTTTGGATACACAAGGATCCGGGATTTGGGAGCTATGATCGTAGGAACCAACTTTGAGGTATCTTGTCAGTAGTTTTGAAGATCAGGAAAATGTGTTTCACTGCGATTCAGAAAAAAAGAAATCCACACTATTAAGAATTTACTGTAGTCTTCGTGAAAGATAGCAGAAAATATTTATTTCTAAGATTTTTTTAGAAAAAAAGTGTTAAGAAATACTTTATAAACAAACTAATTTCTTTGATTAAGTTGATTAAATTGGTTAAATTGATAAAATTGGTTAAATTGATAAAAAGTTACTGGGGTCAATTATAAAATGAATGGGGAAGTAGATCATTTCTTCAAAATTTGACCAGTGCCAAAATCTTAAAACTTTACCGGTGTGGTGATTTTTGATAGATTTTCTGACTGCAGAAGCCACTACGTCGTATGGATCGGGAAGACTTACCAGAAAAGATATGCCGGGGAGTATCTTTTTGGTTATTTGATAACTGGAAATTTTTTTCTGCATGTATGATCAACTTATTTGAAATATTTTCTTTTCGTTCTTTTTTGCTTCTTATTATTAATATCTAAAGTTTTAAACGAATTTTTTCATACAATGAGTTCATAGAATTATGAAATTCAATCGAAACCTGGAAGTTAAAGTACGGTTGAAAGTTTTCAATAGATATTGGGACTTAAATTCGAAGCAATAAAATGGCTTATAATAAATTTATGAAATATAAAGGGTCTCGGATACCAACTTTCATCTTCTTTCTACGTTTGAATAAATTTCGAGTTTACTTTGTCTAACATTTTAGCGATTTACTTCGTGACTGGATTCGAAAGTAATCGTTTTGAATTCTGTTTTAGTCCTTTTCCCGATAGTTGTTATTTACAATAAAACTTTGTATATCTCATTGCTTGGTCAAAAATAAGGTAGGGAAATTGGGGGTCTTTTCGACTAGTACCACGGCCTAGTTCTTGTGATCAGGATATCGAATAGGTGAACTTAAATGTCCAATTTTCAAGATAAGAAGAGCCTAGGCTCTTGAATTAGTTGATGGATATTGGGACATCGTTTTCAAGATTTGAAGTATTAAGAAATGATATTACGGAAATATAACTTGAAAAAAACAGTGAATCAACGTCCATTCAGAGTTTTGGTTTTCTTATTTGTACCTGGTAAAAATGATACCATGCTTGACGATTATCCCATTATTTTGTACACTTCTACCGGCAAAATGTTATGACTTTTAATAGGAAAAGTTGAGAAGTTCTTCCCTGCAAATTATACCAAAAACCATTGCAACATTCGGTGAAATTCACCATTCGCTAGGTTAAAGTTAGATCCCTACGTTTTGCTATGTGTGTTATATAGTTTGGTATTAGGTTTTAGGGATATCCTCACTCACACGACGTGGGTTTTTTACTGGTCTTTTGTGCAACCGCACTACACAAAAAAATGTAACACCTTCAGCTGCTTGATGCACACATTCTCTCAGCAGCATTTCACAAAGTGTAAGGGCCTTCTGTTGCACGATGCAATGAAAACCCATTCCCTAGTTTGATATCCACAGGGAAATGTTTTGGCCAAAATGGCCTTTAAAACCACCGTAATGAGAAAAAAATGAAAGCTTTGTGAGTATTTGTTTTGAAAGAAATTATGATGAATTGTGGATTGATTTATTTAACACAAAAGATAGAAACAATAATGCTGACTCACTGAGTACGCTTGCCCCTCCCTGGCATAATGTTATGAAATGATATGTTATGAAATATGCAGATCTGTACTTTTCTATTATCTAAGAACCAGGAATATTATTGAAGCCTCGTTATCTTCTCCACTATCAATGAAAAAGTAATGGACATTTTAAACCTCAGCATTTTTCTTATATTGTTAATCATTTTAGCCTCTGTGTTCTTTATCTGTTTTTATCGAGACAAAGTCTTAAAACCCTATCTTGGCTTAGCTATTTTTAGAGGTTTGAATTTAGGGCACGAATATTCACTCCCTCTCTAATATCCTTTAAAATGAAGCAATTGAGCTGAAACTTTGTAAACTATAGTCCTTTAGGAGATCTAACATTAAAAAGGGTATCTCGCATTTTGCTGATGTCAGTACTTTTTTGTACCTAAAAAGATTCGCATCATATCATTATACAAACAATTGACAATTGATGTTTTCTTTTTGGTCAAAATGTATTGAAATAAAGAACAGACAGGGGGATCCAACTGACCTAAAACTTTGCCAAAAGGTGTTAAGCTAATTAAAACTTTAAGTCAGAAAAACAAAACAAAATGAAATTCGCTATAACTTACTGTGAGTATAGCCGATACACTATGTTCTGTATTGTAGACCAATTACTCTCAGTATGACTGGAGAAGTCGCTATGAGCTATGTGGGAGACTTCCAAGTACGAACGAAGATAAATGAACACCCTTACCATCTGATTGTAAGAGAAAATCACAGTAGATATTAGACACATCAATAGCATCGAACCAGAACACGTTAAATTTACAAAAGTGGAAGAGGAACGACAACAAGGTTGCGCCCCTGAATCTCTCATTGATTGTGAATAGAAAAAAGAAAACAAACTTGATTTCACCGTCAACAATGGCCAGCTTAAGATAAGGCCTAATATGTCACCGACAAGATTCTCATAAAAGTTCTATCAATCTGTAGAATCCCTAACTTTCAGGACCTTTTGATTGTAGTTATTCTTCCCTAAATAAATGTATTAAGATATTTTTTTACTTCTTAATGGTGATTAGATCTTGCCTCGCCATTTTCATATATCTACAGATAATTGGTTTATAATACATCATTTTTACTCGACAATTATAATATATTGCATCGTAAATACCTAAATAAAATTTTGATTGTAAAATTAATAGATTAATAGTATTAATTTTGAGAGCCATTGATTACTAATCCTAATGTAAAAACAGGCTAATTTAAAATATTTATCTTTTCCCTTAGTCGCTTAATTTTAAAAGAGATGAGTTAAAATTGTGCATTTTTAGAAGACGGAAGAATAAAAAATGATATAGACTTGCTATTTTGTAACAAGATACATTTTATGACGATCTTTACATCCTGGGAAAATTGTCTGCAAAAAAATTAAAACATTCTAAAGAAATAACTTTAAGTGCCTCCCTCCCAACCACCATTTTTGATAAATTTCTTTTTCATTAAATCAAATGTGTACCAGTTGATCAAAGACTACGTGTCTAAAAAATCGAGATTAGGGCTTTTCTCCAACCCCATATTGTAGAATTCTGTCGTTGAGACATATTGGGCCTTATCTTAAGGAGGTATACCCATTAATAGGTGTTTCGAAAATGTATTGTTTTTTTACATAATTTTAATCATTTTGTCATTCCACATCTGAAAATTAAAAAAAAATTGTGGTTTCCGGCCAAAATTCCGCTAGAATGACCCAAACAGTTTACCCTTTCTCCGATATCTGTGGTACATTTGTGTAAATGAGACATGGAATTTGATGGTGCCATGCCATTATTGAGGAATTTAGTTTGAAAATGTCCCTTAAAAAAACTGTCACAGGTAAAACCTGTGCCAATAAAAAAAATATATGATTCCAGCCAAAATCGGGGTATTTCAACCATTTCTCACCCAAAATACCATGATTTTAGCCAGTCTTGATGTGATTACTCATGGTGTAACATGCCATGCAATTATATGGCATTGTGTCTTAAAGCCTTCGTAAACGAATTCCGTGCTCATAACTATTCACCAGAGAGAATTTGATGACTTGATAACTCGTAATGTTACAAAGGAAAAGTAATAACGTAATTGCGCGTGTATAGTTAGCGAAGTCTTGTAATTAATTCACATTTCTAATGCAATACTTCGATGCATTAAATACATTCCACAGGGTAATTGATAAATCGTAATATTTGCTCACATGCACCACGGAATGTTTCATTCTTAATTAATTCTATTTAATATAAGACAGTTCGTCATACCCTTATCTACTATACAGAATTCACTCACTGAATACTTTACAGACTTCACTCACTGAATACTTTACAGACTTCACTCACTGAATAATGGGTATACCTCCTTAACGAATGTTTGTGCGAAATGTTGTGCGTTCGTTTCTGAGAAAATGTTGACTGGTTTAAGATAAAAATAAATGCGTGATTTTAAAAACAGGCTTTTTATGCGTGCATTTCTAAGAAAACTTTGAATGAATTGATATAAAAGTCATGATTTGATTTGATGTAATTAATCAAGGTAAATAAAACACAGACGATAAAGAACGATAAATTAAAGGAGACGGGGTTACGTGCTTTTGCGTTATGTAAAAAACAAATTTGTGATTCTACAAGTATTGTAATAAAAAAATTGAACTGCAAAGCGTGAAGTTATTGTACTATGTGCTATTATTGACGGGCTTAAAACACTAATGGTTTAATATTATTTGTATTATTATTTCTTGATGTGTTCTTGATGCACTCCTGGCATTTTCTATACGACAAATTCAAAAAGACATTTTCCTTGTCGGGTACCTTTTTTTTCGATACCCTGATACTGTTAGCATTAAGAATTTATATTATCTTACCTTATCGGACAAAACTTAGTCGGACAAAAGTGACTAAATTTTTCGAAAGTGACTAAAATTATGTCCGACTAAAATTTTGTCCGACCAATTATTTTATTAGCGGCTCAATCAAATTATTAGTCGGACAAAAGTGACTAA
>JAUKPT010004827.1:0-10847 GCA_032273505.1 Nanomia bijuga
CTCGCACAGATCTTGCCAAATGAGCTCCAGCTGCAAAGCAGCTCGCTTCGCTCGCTGCTTTTTGCTTACGCAAAAAGGTTAATTAAGAGCTCAAACACCAAAAAATAAAAAAATACTCAACTGACATGATTATAGTTCTGTCACGCCAAAATTCCTGTAAAACCCTTCTGCTAACCCCTGTTGGAGCAACTGTAAAAAAAAGAAAACAGAGCAGTTGCCCTAAAAAAAGCCATTATCCAATCATACCCTATTTCAGACAAATACTCAATATCTTTCAATTTTAATCTTAATTTTTTTCTTTAATTAAAGCAAATATCCAATTATTCAAACACTCGGAATGTCTGCATATACGGTAAGACAGGTAAGGATACTTTCGCACAAGAGGACTGCTACCCAATTAATTAATCCGACAGAAGATGCGCAAAAAGATTAATTCAATTATTCGTATTCAAAATACTTTTATAATCTTTCTTCTGAGTATTTAAGAAATAATCTTCCAGTTCAATCTACGTTAACAAACACAGATCAACCAAAGATTATTTTGAAGTCAAATGTCGCACAACGCGACATAAAAATAAGTTTTTTTCCTGACTCAGTTTAGTCTTGGAACAACCTTTTCTTTATATTATCTGATTAAGTGCTTTAATGTGGCTTTCAGATAAAATAAAAAGTATCAAATAATATTGAAAAATAGCTTCAAAAAGCGCATTTATGTGGGAATTGCATCTTATTTTGATACATACTTAGTCTGAAGAGAAAGTAGATGTAGACATGAAAGATGCTGAAACAACGTTCACCTCTTGCGCAACTTGAGCAAACACTGATGTTTACACTAACATGCGGTTGCCAACACAAGGATTCAACTTAATCGCCACAAATGACATGTGCAAAATAATCCTGACCGACGCTTGTCTGTTGTGCAACACGTGTTGCATACTATGCAACAACATGAGCAGTGGACTGAAGAACAACGTGCGGAGATAAAATTTTAGAAAAATGTGCGCACACACACCAGTGTATTACCACCCACTCTTATTCCGGACTCCAAGAGCGAAGTGAAAACAAATTCAATCACCCCAATTTTGCTTTACTTTGGAGACTTACCAAAAGAATTCTAGCGAAATGCAAAATAATTACAAAGCACTACACCAAAAAATTATGTATTTCATAAATATATCGTATTTACAATTAACTTAGTAGATTAAAAAAAAAAAAAAAATTATGAAAAAGTTTACACCGATTAAGTATTAATTAAATATACACGACTACAACACCAAAAAATGTGGTAATCTAAAATAAAACAAAGAAACATAATCCGAAAATATGCGTTATACTTATTTATTTGATCAAACAAAAGAATAACCAAATATATAGTTTTCCAGGCACGAGAGTGGTTCAACCAAAAAAACATGAAAAGAATGAAATACCTTTTTGAAACTTTTAAGCTTAAATCAAAAATCAAATTTTGGGAATTTCAAAAAACACAAAAACACAAAAAACAGAGCATTTCTCATGCCTGCTTTCTAGATTGAATGATTTGATTTCAAACAACCAATCAGCTAATCAACCAAAATGTTGTCACAGTTCCTTAATCTTTCGCGTGGAATTTTAGAGCAACGAAGATGGTTTATCAGACAAGTAATTTATTTTCAATTAGAAAGTAAAAATCATGGGAGAGCTGTGATGATAAAAACTGATGGACGGTCTTACATTATGATCGTGTTAGCCATCTCATAGATAAAGAATATCACCAACATTCCAATCTAATTGAATTGTACTAAATAAAAGCTTAAGTGTACTAACACTAATCTAAAGAACCTCTTTAATCTATAAGGGTCCCGAAACCAGAAAAATGCATCTATTAGTTAACATGGATTTGAATAAGAAGTTTTAGTCCCCGAGGCAGTTCTTATCAAAACCCGATGTACTCAAGACCGAAATCAGACTCATTTGGGTATTAATTTTAAAGAATCAAATCGCTAATTCAGCTATTTTGAAACATAAACTTGTTCATAGACTGATTAAGTATATGAGGGTTGATACTGGTCTTATTTTTTTCATATTCTGACTTTTCCCGACTTTATATGATGAAAAATATACTATTCATCCTGAGCACTATGGATATTATATGATTTTTCTGTCTTCTAACAAAATATTTTCAACTGTCCAATATCAAAGCGAAACAGCAACTTGCTCTAGTTTCCAAATAAATTCACTTATCTTTCTATATGATGTACGGAATGTGCATAAAAGGTATCATGAATGGTTAAAGAAATGGCTTGTGCCTAAACAAGGTTAAAAGCATACACACTTTTAATTCTTAAATGCATTAAAAAAAATAAATATTTTTAAACATTCAAATCTATAAATTTATAACACTTTCTTTGTCTATCGTGGTTTGAAAAAGTTATAACACTTACTCTGTCTATGGCTTGGACAGTGTCCAAAAGTTGTCAGGAACCTTTTACCCAACATTTTCTCGAAAAAAAAACTCGATTATACCAAGCAACCTGTACAGCTTTCTTATTTTGTCCAGCATGATTGGAAAAAATAAGAAGTGTTATAAAATGCACTTATACTTTAATTCTTAAAAATTAGATTTCTAAAATGACTAAAAATGCTTAAGCATTGTCCGATATGGTTAGAGGAATTTACAAATATTAAATTAAAAATCGAAAAAAATCTCCTAAATTGCTTTAATTACCCACCGTGGTTGGAGATATAGGCAAACATTAGATCTCCAGAACGACCTTAAATTCACTTCTTTCTCTCGGTAAACCCCATGAATTATTATTATTATTATTATTATTATTAATATTATTATTATTATTATTAATATTATTATTATTATTATTATTATTATTATTATCGCTGCACTCGAATAATATCTCTGGCTCGAGACTTTATAACTGATCAATAAATAGTTAGTAAGCAATGAAATTATACTAGAAAAATAATAGAATACTGTCTCGCAGAAACGATGGCATATGTGACAATGAGTGTCCCAGTGAGAAATTGGTCCTCTTTGTGCTGTCCCATGGAAAAATTGTCAAACGTATTTGTTTCTAGTGTCCCGGTGAGAATTTCCTTTCTCACTGTTCCTGTGATGCGAGACAGGATATTTAACTGGTGGAAAGTGACCATTTTCCCCTCGATAAACATTTGGATTATTTATAAAATATCTCGAGTGCAGAAAAGAGTCATCTTTTTCGAGGTAATAAATAGTTATTATATAAGTGTGTGTCGGCATATAAAGGAAGAGAGAGAATTCAGAATAAAGGTAAAATCAAAATACAAAATTATTGATAAAAAAACAACATATAGAATATTGAAATATGCATAAAAATGTTGTATCCTGACTTTTCCTGACTTTTTCTGGAAACATGCTGACATATCCCGACCCTATTAACTCTGCTATAAAAGACTGATACAAAATGATACTAAAAAAATTAATGCACAATTTTTAAATGTTATCGAAGCTTTATCTTATTTTTTTTTAATTTTTAATTAATTAATAATTCTTTGGACGAAATTGAAGAAAATTCGAAGAAATTGATGAAACTTTTCAAAATAACACCTTTCGTCAGCAATATCTGACGAGTGAAGAAATCGATCATATCAGTATGTTCAAATATTTGAATATTATTAATTATCCGTGTCAAGGACATTATTGTTCAAAACAAGTAATTTTCCCTACGAACGAGAATATAAGAAAAGTCAAACACAATAAATGGATGGCAAACAGCAAGAGGGTATATTTCCACGCAGGTGCTGAACGGGCAAATCACTCCTTTAAAAGGTTTCCCGGGATAGTGTACGAGATTTATTCTGATGAGTGATTTGCCACTCGACTGAACATAACAGAAAATCAAAAATTAACATCAACAAAAATTAACACAAAAATTATAAGGACAAAAATTAAAGTTCATCAGTAAATTTTCATTAGAAAACAAAAATTAATTGCTAAAAAAATAAGAAAAACACAATACAAATGTCTCGAATATTTCATTATATCCTGAAGAACCTTTTTTTTTCAAAACAGATCAAATCTATTCGATAAATCTATTCGCCCCCGTAACCAAACAAATAAGGTTTGGATAAAGTTCCAAATTAAAAAAAGGATAGTATGTCTTTTTGAGGATGAATGTATGTAGACGATTACTATATCTCAAATGAATTTATCTAATAAAATCTTTTAAGATTCTTTTTTTTTTCTACTAACGGGGATGGATCAACACTTACGACACATACAACATTTAATGTTTAACGGAATCCATTGCCGAATTTAACGCACCACAAGGGATCACTTGTGGAGGACATTATTTCAGTGATTGATTGGATTAAATTACGGGTATCCAGGAGGGATCGCTCCATTGAGAAACCTGCAACCTAACCACTGAGCCAATGCGCCGATAAGATTCATTATGAGTTCTTTATCTCCAGAAGGACGGGAATGTACAATTGTTATGATTAAAAGGTTCAGGCGAGATTATCTTGACGCTATTTGGACTGAACTGATGAAACATGGCTTCAAAAACTGACTTATGTATTAAAGTTCGAGTGTATTTGAAGTAGTTTGATTACCCTACCATCGCCTTTGACACATTTCCACTAATTCCATCATCCAAAAGTAGTACATGATGTATTAAGTTGAAATGTGGGAAAGAAAGGAAAGCTTGCAGGGCTTCAGTTTTGCAAATGAGGATTAGGAGAATTTTTTATAATGGTAGGTACACGTATTAGAAATCTCGGTGAATTAGCACCGGGGAATTTTCGTTTTTAGGGGTAAATCAAGATACTCCAGCCTCCGAGCTCCGGAAAATAAAATATAGAATTCGGCGAATAGTAACTCTATGCTCAGGCGTAATTTGCCGTTCGCCGGATTAAATTTGAAGGTCTG
The DNA here is from genome assembly GCA_032273505.1 of Nanomia bijuga. NCBI lineage: Eukaryota > Metazoa > Cnidaria > Hydrozoa > Siphonophorae > Agalmatidae > Nanomia > Nanomia bijuga. The sequence continues at coordinate 4,901 of JAUKPT010004827.1, forward strand.
AGCTTGTTGAGCCACTGCGCAGGCAAATTGTAAAATAACAACTAAAAAACTTCTATTTAAACACACGGACACATAGACGGATGCACGGCAGCCTGTAGACAATTACGTTCTTTATGACTTCTCAAGAGGGACTTTCCGTAATTATGCTTTTGTTTAACTTTCGATAATAATTCACGCAGAGTCACGTGCACATCGTACGGCGTACTTAATCTCTCCGATCTAGTCGAATCGAATTTAATGTCATTGCGTATATCCTCCGTAATGTAACTCGCTAATAACGGACGTTTTATCTCCATTATACCTTGTTTAGTTTCAGCTAAACTTCCTCGCTCTCCACCTTTAAGTGTTTGTATGAGAATAATCGAATTCTTTAATTTGCTAAGTTGATCTACTAAATTTGAAAAGTTCTTATCCATATAACCAAGTAAATTAAAGTTGACTTGGGAAAGTTCTGATAAGAGCATGACAGCTAACTTGGAGTAACTTGAATATGCGTTTAAAAATGACGTTAAATAGTTGAATGAGATGTCGTAAATCGGTTGGCCGCTTACACAATATGATTGACCTGGGACATTGAAGTTCCTGAAAGATAAAACAAAGAAATCATGCGAGTAATAATTTTACCTATACAACTTCAAACACTGCCACACATCGACCCAAATTATATTTTGCAAAAACATTTTGCCCGCACGTATCCCGAAACAAATAAGCTGGAAGATGACCATTTTAAAGTCGAGATGCATCAAATAAACAATTTTTAGTTTTAATAACTTATGTCTTTCTATTGACTCGAAAATTACAACAACAACCGAAATACCGCTTTAGTTGGAGGTATGTATGGGGTGTGAGATCCCACATTTCCCTTAGCATGATCTGAAACTACTCGTGAGAAGTTTCGTAAGCACCCACGTCATACCTGTCTCCAACTTAACGAACAGTAAGGCCAGACAAAATTGATTATCTGTTAAGCATAAGCGTAATAAACTAATCTGCGTATTTTCGTTTTTATGGACGAAATTCTCGTTTAGAACGATTTTTTATAGCAATACCTCGGTTTCACTAGAGGATTATTCGGCATTTTCTATGAGAGACCAAAACACTTTTATGCCTTTTCAAAAATTCCAAAACTGACTTGAGTGTCCAATTTTGACTTTAAAATTTTGCATACATTATGCAAATTTATCAATTTTGTTTAACCTAAACCAATTTTTTTACGAACACGACAGTGAACAAATTTCCCCCAACGAAATCTTTCCCTAGTAAACAAAATTGAGCTTACTTTTTTAAGACACGAAAGAATGGCAGCGATGAATGATCGACTTCGACCCCTTTCCCAGCAGTGATCATGTGAGGGTTATCTGCACTCAACAACGTCATGTAGTTATTCTTTTTTGCTAATCTGAAGATGGAACCTTTCATGTCTCCTTCGTTGCTCGAATGACCTGTAAAAGAAGAAAAGATCATCAGAAACTCATGGGAACAACCTTTCGCACGAATACAAGTGAATTCAGTGGTTCCAAAAACATAATTGTAAAAAAACATCACCTAATTCAGGCAAATCTGGATATCTGACCCTGCCCTTTTTAAAACAAAATATTGAAATAAACTCTCAAAACGCTGCCCTACGTTTCTAGATTATGGCCTGAAAACCTGAAAACGATATCTATTAAGGTTCTAATGTACCTAACCGCATCAAGAGGTGAACCAGGGGAGAGGTGAAAAGTCTGTCAAACCTAAGGTTGAATCACCATGAGTGGAAAAAATTGGTGATGCTAACTTTTGAACATAATATTCACTAATGTATACAAAATAATAACAAAATATAAGTTACTGGTCAACATGAAACACGGGGAAGGGGCTGATAATGAATCCAGAGGCGGATTTACCAATAGGCTAAACAGGCTATAGCCTAGGCCCCGCGCTTCAAGTCATAATGTTAGGCCCCGCGCAAAGGACCTTCTTTTTTGTTTTTGATATATTATTCGGCTGAATGGCACATCAGTTTTTGTACCTTTGTACCAGCATTACTATCAGTGTAATGTGGCCAACCTAAAAATGATTTTTAGGTCTATAAAAATATAGTTTAATTTACGAAGAATCATGAGGGACCCCGCGCTCTACTTTTAAGCCTAGGTCCCGCAATCCTTGAATCCGCCACTGTCCCCCTCCCATCCAGAATATTGACAATATATTTTTTTTGCTTCTTGATAAGTTCGATCACCACTTCTAATTTGCATTTTATAACGGCCGGCGCTTTGACCCTTCCTCCCCCTAAAGTCCGTTATGCCAGGGGATAGTCGAACTTTGACCGACCCCTAAGCAATAATAAGTCATTCAAATCGCATGTTGTATATTTAGAGAGTCACTTTATTAAACTTTGGTGAAATTACGCTATGAGCAATTACAAAGAAGTGCTTGAACATGCATCAAATAATAGTTACATTCATGATTAGTGCTACATATCATTTTTTTAATTTTGATCTTCTACAGATTAGAATAAGCAATTTATTCAATGTACACTTTTGTAGAAGTATAATTTTTCAACCTAATATATCTAGGGATAATCATGGGAAATGAATGAAAATAAGGTTCGGGAAGGGTAAATCCCATCATTATCTAATGTCTGACTTATCTTTTTCTTTTATAAAAGCTGTAAATAAGATTTTACAGCTAGTCTTAATATTTAGAGGGACACCTACCTGTAGTCGATGGCGATTGATTAAATACAAAAAAGACAGATATGGAAATATCGGAAACCTATTTTCCCCTCCCGTAGTAAATTCATTTGTGTTGAAAACCATATCAGGGTGGCGGAAACCGCCTGACAAACCACCTTTTGGCAGGTATGGATTCTTATTTGGTAGGGTATGAACTTTACACACCAAAGTTGACAGCCATGCAATAAGTGTGAATGCAGAAAATGAAGCTGGCAGGTATGATGATCGGTTTTGCAGGTATGGGTTGGGGATATCTGTCAACATGATAAGCATGGCGAAAAATGTTCCCCCCTCTGCCATAAGAGTGGGTGTACACATTAAAGTAATACTTCTTGATTACGAAATCTAGTAAAATAGATATCGTAACCGGGTTATCGGATGCGAAACAGTATCAATCCATGGTTCCAAAAGAAAAATGGAAGTTCAAAAGTACGACCAAACGTCTAGTTCAAGAAAACTGAACAAGAGAGGACAAGAATTTCCTAGTAGCGCAAAGGGGTTTCTCATACTTTCTTTTATTCAAGTATTAGCCAAATATTGACTTCTAAGGAAGAACTTAACTTTTGGCTATGTAACTGGTCTTATTCTTATACCCCTCCCCTGTAAATAGAACTAGTTCATAGTCTTAAATATCTGAAGTTTCCTGTTAAGTGTAGATAAAAAGTCTTTATCATTAAATATCTTCTCATCAAGATTACAGAATGAATGAAACGTTCATCATCACTCAATATGTGCTTATGCGCATTATTCACTTTTGAAGAATGCGATTTATTGGAATGCTTAATACCTATGTTTGAACTTAAGCTCAATTAAATACCTGGTCATTAAAAAGAAATAAGGAAAGATGAATTTATGTAAACATGTTAAATTGGTAATAATTCGAAGGAGAAAGTCAAATCCCCATGGACAATGATTGTTTAGGTGATATTCTGGGGGTATGGAGGTATAGAGAAATAGGCAAGTTGTTTTCACATGACGATGTAATACCTCTCTGTTTTCCTTCTTCTTCTAGTAATTGGAATCCCTCCGCTTTTGTTCCTAGCAACTAAATTCAGAACAGACAATGCACGCATGGAAGTATAAAATCCTCAGAAAAAAAGCATGTTTGAGTCAAGAAAAAATATTTGTAAATGATAGCTTTCAAAAGAATTAACGTTGACATATTTTATAATAGACGTATTATATGACATTTTATTGACTCGAAACAAAAGGTTTTCAGTAAACAATATAAACAAATAGAAATTGTCATGCATAATATATAAATATTAGAATAATTCATTGACCTCTTGAGACTAAGCAAATAAAATAGATTACTTTGGAACGATCTGTGGAATGAATGAACTAGTTTTGGCAATGATTTCGAAGTTGTGTTTTTACCAACATATCACCTGAGAAAAGCCTATTAGTTTCAGCAAATCCTTTATATTCTATCGACAATTTTGTATAAATACAAATTTTATAACTAAAAGAAAAATGTCCTTTTTAGAAAACAGTTCTAATCAAATGTTTTTTGTAAAGAACAGTTTTAATTGATATCTTTTACAAAATATGCATTACAATGATTTTCATGATATTGAATAGGGGGTAAATAAAACTCGTTCTATAACAGCCTATAGGAAACAGTCTTTCCCTTATTTTTATTTTTGTAATGTCTCACTCCCTTTTGAATTGTTATCGGGTAGATGTCATTCATCATTTATGTGCTCCTTTTTTGTTGTAAAACGTAAACGATGAAAGATGATATAAAATATACACAAGAGTTTTTATGATCTAAACTTACCGTTTAATAGACAAACTTGATGATTCTCTAAAACTTTATTCACCAAGAACACTATCAATGGATTATCGTTGACATTGTCACTGAAAGAGTTTTCGTCATAAACGACGATTTGTTCATATCGCCTGCGTTCAGCAAACTTTTGTTTAGAAATTTCTGAATTGATAAAGTTATTCACTGGAACATTTCCCTTTAATAATCGACGTAACATCAACTGAGACGGCACTGAAATATTTATAGCTCCCTCGATATGTCCCTTCGAATATTCGGAATATGGCCGACAATCAATTAATAATAGTTTGGTTTCTTGATGACATTGTGTGTAATACCAACGAGGGCTTTCGCCTTTTAACATTATTTTTGTACACATATCCAAGTAAAACACATTTATTATTATTACAATGTAAAAACTAAATTATATTTACATAGATAAACGAGCGAGAAACAAGCACTTTTACCATACTTTAAACATATAACTTACATAAACGTACATCTCAGAATAAAAAAAAACTCTTTAACTACAAAGTGATTGGTACCCACATAATAAACTTTTAAAACATCTTAGAGTAAAAGATTAATCGATGATTGTTGTGATGTTGTTTTTATTAAGTGTAAACAATAGATCCAATTGTGTTTATATACGGTAATTCTGTCCAATGGTATGTCACTGTGGATTATGACTTTTTAACGTCTTAAATCAATAATTATTATCATATATCAGCGATAAATTCCTTAGGATGGAGTAAATCATTTAATAGTTAAACGGGGGTATTGAATATAGTTATTGACATACTCATATTACAAATATTTTTAGAGTTGTAATACTTGTGGCGAACAGATTATAATTGTTGTTTTTTTATTTCAAAATGTTAAGAAGTGTTTTATACATAAAAACCATGGACTACTTATTAAAACGTGATATGTATTGTTACTAAATATACTAGATATGAACAGCTTTTTCATATATATAAAACTCTTCTTTTAAAGTCTTTTGACACAAATAAATCTTAAATAATTGATATTAGACTTCATACTGTTGTTATCTGTTTTAAATATTTTTATTTTCAACGTTAACAGAGGAAAAAACGTCATTAAGAAAAATGTTGTCAAGAATGACAAGAATTACTTTCTTTTACGTTCCTATTGTAACGACGGATATCATGGATGTAATGGGATTCTATGAATTCACTGTGCCGTAAAAAAACAAATGGGATGTCGTCGGATGAAAGAAAATATGAGACAAGAAAAAAAATATTTGAGAACAGGTTTTACATTTTATATGTATCATGGCCCACATGTATATAACTCAACTGTCACTTTTCTGAACTAAATGCACGCAAAATGATGATCACTGAACAAATAGAGCATATATATATATTTCTTTCCATTTTATGAGTTTATTAACCGGCATCCTATAGAGAGCGGGGATTTAAAATACTACTTTATATCACGC
>JAUKPT010004828.1:0-10845 GCA_032273505.1 Nanomia bijuga
ACGAAAATTGGTTCAAAATTGCAAAAGTTATAGCAATGTAAAAAATCCGTGTCACTTATTTTGAAACATACTATAATACCTCTAGTCTTGCCAGATACCAACTGATTATAAAAGAATCGATATCCGACAGTTAAATAAGTCACTAGAAAATGTACAAAATAACTAATAATCTCTCCCCTACATTTATGCAAGAAATATTTTCAACATCGATTGCTTATAAACAAAACCCCATTTAAATCAAATTCAGCTAGAATGGTTTTATATCGAACTGAAACTCTCTCTTTTCGTGGCCCAGAAATATGTGCTATATAGTACCGTTAGAAATTAAAAATTCGCTAACTTTACAAGAATTTAAATTCAAAATTCAAAAATGGGAGCCACTTGCCGATTTTGTAGAAAATACATCTCCGAAATTGGTTTTATAAACTAAAAGATTCTTTCATCTAAAATTATATCTAGACATGAAAATAATCCCTTTTTCTGCCTTACTATACACTTACGTAAACTGTTGATTTTAATTAACCTGCTATTGTCATTTTCCCCTATTTTTTATTATTAATACTTCCATTAGCATGTATATTCTTTTTCATTACTTTTGATTGTTGTCAATTTATTTAATAGGGAAAGCTATGTATTTTATATCGATGTGAAATAAATAGATCATCATCATCATCATCCAAACATTGAATGACGACATCAGCGACGACACGCTAGAAAGATGAATTTTCATTACCACGCTAATGAATTAAATTGGACTATTAAAACTCTAAGATATTGATATCAATAGCTTTCTTTTTATAATTATTAGTTTGAACAAATGGACAACATTTTTATATGGGATGAGGCAGTCTGTAGCAGTTAAAAATATTTCAAATCTTAAGTATAATTATGTCAATTTCAAATCCTAAGTGCATTCTTGTCTATTTCAATTTACATTTTGATTTAAGAAGTATTATATTTGAGAAACGATTTGAAATTGACATTACATAAAGTTGTTTACAGAAATATTTTGGTTTCGAAAATATTTCGACGAACATTTCGTTTAGAATGGGCTTGGACGAATTTGTTGATTAATTCTTTGAATCGATTGAAGAAACAGGAAGAGTATTGTCGTTATTAAACTTGAGCTGTTACTTGTTAATTATAGAAAAATAACTTAGTAAAAATCTAGTTTCTTCTTTTATTTGTTCAAACTATTAATTTTTAACTAATTAACTGCTTTTTAGACCAATTCTGGAAAAATTGACCCCGTTTTATAAAAAAATTGACCGCGAAAGCAGTAATTATTAGATATTATTTAAGAAGGACTTCTTATAATATCACTACAATGAACGATCAAATATCACATCAAGTGAAAGCTAATAATAAATTCAACTTTAACAAAGCATTTTAGTGAAATACCTTATTAAATTGAAAAGTTAATTAAAGTTTTATGAAGTAATTTGATAGCAAAAAATGAACTTGATTATTACATATAGACTATATGATATGTGTTTGAGGGATTTCGTGACGTAGCTAATTAATATTAAAAGTTTGTGCTTCTTGTAATCTAATTGCAGTGTAAATTGTCAATAATTAATCATTATTTTCTCGACAAGGGATATGAGTGATATGAGTGATAAGAGTCTCTTATTAGACTCTCACGAGGGTTAAATCACTATTGAGAACTCCCGTACACCTTGACTCGAATTCCTATTGTGTTTTTAGAAATATTATGACAATTCTATCGTTTAAACATAACTCTTGTACACTTTTGAAGAGAGTGATTTACCCCTCGGACTTGTCCTTTAAGAAGAATATCCGACAAAATGTAAAATGCTATTTCTTGTCATAATCGCATGTTATTGCAATCCTTACCATATCTATTTTCCCATCTTTATCTATGATAGGGGCAAGCCCTATTGTTGCAACGACACATGCTGTTAGTGAGAAGTAAGTGTTGATTATTGCTCTCATTTGTTGATTTTGCTTTCCTCCAAGATCCACAGCATTGAAACTCGGCCAATACACCCAAAGAAAGAGAGTTCCTATAGAAATGTTTATGTGATAATATCAAAGTTGATCATTTTGTTAAAAAGATTAATGAAAAAGACTTTATACTATTACTTTACACAAAGCATTACATAAACTTCTTCGACTAAACGACTAGTAAAGGTTGTTAAGGCTTGAAGTCACTTGTATTCTTAACGCGACAATCTGGCGTTCCATTCGTTCTTACCTTAAGTGGATTTATTTTCGCGTGGATTTATTTTCGCTAATTGGACTTCATTCTCGAAAAAAAGTCCGAGTATCGTTCCTATCAGTACAAGGCCATATATTTTGCCGACAGAAAATCGAGTTCAGTGTATTTATTAGCATGCCCAGAATGCTTATGGATGAATTTATCTTTTGGGAGATATTATTGGGAGGAATATGGGCCTTTCGTACTTTTTGGTATTGGAGCTAATAAGTCAATCGATTTTACGTTTTGGTCGTATTCTTCCCTCATCTTGGTCAGGTCTGGTCTTGGTTTTCCCAACTATATATTTTTACCCGGCAGAGTTATAAACCTGCCAAGAGCCTCCCTCGTGCCACCCTCCCTCAAATCTTTAAAAATTGGGCAATTAGACTGAGACTTACTGGAGTTATAGTCCTTGATATGATCTACCAGGAAAATCAAAGAAAATGATTTTTGGTCCATTATTTTGCTGACGTCATTATTTTTGTAATGACGTCATCATATTTCTCCGGAAAACCTGTCAAGTGCCAAAAAATGACGTCACTAGCTCCACATTTCAGAAAAACTGGTGGAGATGACCATAAACATACCAAAACATTACCCAAACATTACCAAAACAAAAGATAACTGGTTTTTCGTTTTTGGTTAAAATAGCAGGCTTCTGATGAGTTGAAATATATATAATTTACTTACCAACCATACAAAACAGATCTGATTGGTTTGTAGAAGCAAGATTTTGATGGCCGCTTCCACGGTTTCCGATCACATAGGAAATTGCTAAGCCATAATATGCAGCAAAGAGATGAATTGTCACTGCTCCACCTGTATCGGATATCATTAGTATATCTGTTATAAGTGTTTGAGAAATGGCGTAGATCAAAGGTTCGATCATCGCAACGAGAAGAAGTTGCAGACGACTTGTTTTTCCAATGATGACACACCAAGTGATCAAGACGACAGCAGAAGTGACATCTCCTTTAATAACTCTGCAGAAAAAAGATTAAAGAAATTCTTGGTCTGATCTTTTTTGAATGTAGCAAAGTTATTCTAAATTAGTGTCTTATTATTATAACTCTAAAAAAAAGCAAAAAGCCTAACACAAACCACTTGGACTCAATTGAAAAATTTTAATCATTTTTAACGTTTGACGTGGAAACAATTCCCATTTACTTGTACATTGGGACCAACGAATCTCAAAACTAGTTTATGTTAAATGTAAAAAGGTTTTTATTAAACATACTCTTCTATTCCAATTTCTATCTTTCCACTTAAAATTTCACCAATCATTATCCGTTTGATCCAGGGGTTGACAAAAACTGACCATTGAGCGACCACCGACATAAGCATGAGATTGTACGTGGTGGAAGCGTACCCATATTTCTTCAAATATGTTAGAAGGAAACCGATTGCAAAACATATCATCACATGGACATCTTGAAAAACTAGAATCAGAAGTTCATATTGATTATATAGGTACTACATTTTTAAAGAATTGCTTTTGCAAAGGATTAATTGCATTTGATGATTCCACTTCTTAAATGAAAGAATGTTACAGGTACCTGAGGATGGGTATAAGGAAATCAGTTCAGTCCATTAAATAAATCTGCCTTTCATTTGGTATTGGACAATGTGAAATCGATTTCGATGCACGATAATACGACCTGCGTTTATCTTAAAAATCAGCATTCTTAACTTATTTTGGATTAATTGTTTGGTATTATGGGGCTCAAAAGGGTCAAAATGTGCCCATTTCTAGAAAACGTATAAATTATGAGCTAGAAAACTGCATATATACATCAAAACACAACTGATTGATATATGAATTCGACAAAAAACATTGTCAATGGCCCAATTTGGAACACTTTAGGGGCCAATGGTCAAAAGGGTCAGAAGGGTCAGAAGGGTCAGAACGGTCAAAATTGCTAGAAAAAATGAATATTATTTGTATTCAAGATTGACACTTTTTTATTAGACAGCTATTTGTCAAATAGAAAAAAGTTAGAGGGCAATAAAAAGAAAAAGGTTAAACTTATATTTTGATTATATTAGATTAGATTGATCTTTTTCACAGTTAAAAACTAAACCGTTAATACATGTAAGCCGTATGATATAAATGTTTAAATATTTAAATATAACAGTTAACAAAAAGAAGAAAAAAGCAATGTTACACATTACTAGTATCATTTTAGTTTGAGATATTGGATATATCAGCAAACTAACTGGGAGAGGGGACTTACAAAAGTTGCCATAAAGACTACTTACTAGTAGTAAAACTCTATTTTAGTAGAGTTTGACAGGAGTTTGAATGATAATGGTATTGTTTGATACAGAAAAAAATATATCTAGAAAACAAACCGCGCATGTGAAAAAAAAAATGTTAAAATAAACACGTGGTGTATACGCATTTATCCTCCGTAAAAAAGGTGTTAGAATCATAGTTTCTTTCATATAAGATTCAAAATATTGATACTTAGAAGTATGAAATGGTCCATAATGTGTCCACCATGGTTGGAGAAAAATTTGAAAATAAGGAATCTAAATAGTCTCAAAAACACAAAATTATAAAAATCAGGCTTGTAGAAAGTCATCTTTCATGGTTATCACCTATGTGCGGAAAAGATTTTCTAACTTTCAAACTATTTTCGTCATTTCGATCTTTCCTTCTAAAAACAAAGATGTCATTTGTGAAAAACAATCAGGATATCTCTCGCGAAAATCACTTTTTATCACAATTTTTACACAAAAAATGACTAAAATTATAGTACTTAAGTACCCTGAAACGCCCTTCTACGATACCTGAAACCCAAAACAATCTGATGCCCTGAAAAATAAAAACAAGTAAATCTACACCAGCAGAGGTGCCTTCTGGTAAGCTTAAAGGTTCCAAATAGCATCATTAAGATTCTAATTGGTTCATGTAGAAGCGTTTTTTAAATTCTTGATTTTAACAAAACATTATATAGTGATATTTTGAATTGAGCCAATCAGCTTTTTGATGATGTAATCTCTAACCAATCAAACGGCTAAAGGGCAGTCTCAAAAATATGTTCCGAATAAATCGTTCAACAACGTTCTATATCGTTTTTGATACTGTTCGGTATCTTGAATGAAATCACATAAAATCGTTTTGTGAACGTTCCAAATTATTTCTTTTTCACTGAAGCTTGTTGATAAATCGTTCAAATCACATTTTTAAGAAATTTTGATAGTTCTAAAAACATGCCTTACATGATAAACCGAACGATAAAAATCGCATAAAATCATTCAAACGCGGAACATATTTTTAAGACGGCCCCTAAAATATCCTTACTGAACGTGTAGTTTACACACCATTTAAATTTAGCATCAACTTTACTCTTGTTTCGCACAAATCTTATCACAACTCTTAAGACAATGAAATATTTGAGGATTTGACGTTAATTTTCAATAGTATTTTAGTAATAGTAGTTCGCAAAGTTATCTTAGGACATCTTATGACAGATTTCTTGAAATTCTTGAAATTTTGACGAAATAAGGGACAATCACAGCAATTAGCTGAAAGAGTAAGGGCCTAATTTGGACCAATTTGGACCAATTTGGCCAATTTTGGAAACAAAATAGGGATAAAAATAGGCAGCATTATCTTGTAGTTAAATATCGTTTAATGCAATCAGTATGTATAAGACAACTTGAGAGGAAAAAAGGAGATACTACCAGAACATAAAATCTAAGGGCTAAATTTACTCTAAAATGCACTCTGTACACACCAGTACCATTAAGAAATCATTATTGACTATCATAATAACACTTTTCCTAAGCCCTATAATCACCAGCATCAGTTTGATATCATCACTGACTATTAAAAAATGCTAAATTAGAAAAATCTAATGATTTAAAGTGGAGAAAAATGGCTTAAGACCCTAAAAATGGCCTGATTTGGGCCCATTTTACTCAAATTTAGCCAACCAAGATTTTTTTTAGCACTATAATCACTCACGCCAGTTTGATATCATTACTAACTATCATGATATGCAAAATTTGAAAATGGCCTTTTTCTCTTAAAAATTCGGGCTTGGTCACTTTTTTTGTCTTACTATAAAAACAAACTTGATGCAAAAATCAAAGAAATTGGTTACCTAAAAAAGCTCATCACTGACTAACAGACAAAGGTCGGATATGGGTGAATTTATAGGACGGTGTTGGTGGGTCAAAAAACGATTCCTTGTAGAAAAAAAAGCATAAACTCCCTGATTTAAAAAAAAAAAAAAGTTTCATGCTACAAGCAACTTTTAAACAAAGAGAGCAACATTTGCGCAATAAAATACATATTTCTTCTTTTAGTATATAAACAAAAATACAAAATTTCTTGTCATTAAAATAAAATTTTCAAAACCTAAAAATAATTAAAAAATTTCTACTGAACTATTGTTGTTCAATCCACATTTTCTTTACCTATTTCTTTATCTCTTAGTAATTCTTGCAACCTTTCTTGTTCTTTCTGCTCAAGAACGTTCTGGCGTTTACGTTCCTGGCGTTCCTGATCCCGTATGACACCGAGACGTAACTTGCGCTTCTCCTCGTCTTGTGACCAGTGCACATACGACACAATTCCAATCGTCGCTCCGACTGAACCCACGAGAAAGATTTTGCTTGCAGAAGACATGTTTAATTCTTTTATATCAACAAATGCATGGCTGAAAGTGAACTAGATGTAAGAAAATACAAGATTCGAAAAGTACAATTCTAGCAACATGCTAGCTAACAGTTTTGAAATTGAGTACAGTAACATTCGCAAAATTAGCGGATGGAATTCTCTTTTTTTTATTTTTTTATTTTATTTTTTTTTTTTGGAGGGGGGGGGAGGAAAAACATAAAAATTTATAAACAAAATCAAACCCTTATTTATGACAGACAGAGAGATAATGATATGGTTACCCACAACTTCCATGCCCCAAATTTCCTTGGGGAATGCTCAGCTGTGCAAAGTAAAAAAAGTCTGGAAAAATTGTGTAAAAGTTAAAAAATACTAACAGAGTTGACTGATTAAGTAATAACTTTCCGGACTCTGACTGAATGCAAAAAAAGAATGCAAAAAAGATAATTAAGTCAAATATATAGATGAGAACTAAAAGTTATTCACTTAAAAAAAGTGAATCATTCAAGGGACCATCTCACTATTCCATTCGATTGGTTGAACATTACATCATCAAAAATCTGATTGATGTCACAATTTGATGTTTTCTTAAAATCAAAAAACGATATAATTTTTAGATGAACCAATCAGAATCTTATTGACGATGTAATGTTTATGGAATGGAATTTTATATTGTCGTTTTAAAATTTAGCTGTCCATAAAAAGCTTTGATTATTTGACAGAATAGTTCAGACTTCAAGAGTAACGAGTAGACAATCCCTAAGCTGCAACAAAAAGATTTTCCAGAAGTTTCCGCAAAGTTTTCTAGTGGGAGTCAAAAAAAAAATTCAAGAAAGTCTACCTAGATATGCAAGTATTTAATTGGTTGATTATTCAATTGGATCAAAATTTGATGTTCGTGATAAGAACCACACATTTTCTTAACCCTATCAAGACTGGGGGGAGGGGTCAAGCCTTTCGAAAATCGAGTATCATGGTATCATTCCCCACCTACCCCCGCTGTAAGCCCACTGCTTCATGATATATATCCTGACCATAGAAATCATAGAAAATAGGCATCTTGATAAAAAAAGATACTATGATTTTTGATATCTGACCGGATAGATTCACTTCAAGTAGGTCAAAACACCAAAATCTATATGTTCTGTGGTGGAAATTGAATTGGTACTAAATTCCCATCCCAAACCTGGCATGAAATAGATTGCTTGAAGAGGTGGTGAACCACCCCTAAACAGATTATGTTTAACCCAGTCTTTGAGACGCACAAAAAGTCGTTTTGGAGCGCGAAAAAAACGCGCACGTGAATTGGTCACAACACATTTTTTGTCATGATATTTAACCTGTTATTGGATTATATAACAGTAGATGTGCATGTTCTCACACTGAGTTAAACGAGACAAGTTGAAACGAAGACGAAAGTATCTTATAGTCTTTAAAGGCCTGAATTATCCTCAAATAGCCAAGTCTGAATAAAGTTAGAAATGGTTTCGAAATCAGCAGATTGCATGTCCTAACACAAAAATTTATAGATAGCATGTTCCGTCTGATCCAGTGATGGGTATAAATATTGAAGATAGATTTTAATGAGAGCAAAGCGAGCAATACAAGTAGAGAGAGCACATGTGGTCTAGGGAGGGGTGGAGCCCTAGAATATTTTTGACTTTTTAGCCTACCTAGAGCCAATTTAGAGCCATTTGAACTGAAAATATAGCATACAAGCATTTCCTGTTGGCTATTTCACTGTTTTTTCAAATCCCATCACTGGGATCACATCAATAAATTTGGTGCCTGTGGTTAGTTGGATTTACAGTGGAAATCCTGTTCTCTAGCGATTCATAATGCAATAATGTAATTATTTCCATATTTTCATGGTGTATGCCAAATTATTTTTTTATCAAATTTCAAGGTTTTTCTGCGCCTTTTTTTGGCTGTTTTCAAGGGTTTCAGGTATGGAATGTAATAGCAATATAGAGATCGAGGGCGATCGACACCAATTGATATAAATAATAATTTTAACATTAAAACAATAAAAAATATCTTCTAATTGTAATAAAATTTTAAAATCTTGTTTACTGAATACAGAAAGATATTCAATTCAATTTAAATCAATTTAATGAAATGTCAAAGATTATTAGAAATTCCATTTTCAAGTAAGGAACATTTTCTTATAAGTGAGACATGTCTAATGTAGAATAAATAGAGTTATTAATTTTATTAATTACAATATATTTCTTATTACTTGAAAATGGCCGGTTAGGCAGAAATATATCGTAATTAATAAAATTGATTAGTCTATTTATCTACACAAGTAAGGAACAAATTACTCTTTATTTATTCTCATGAATTAACATTTTTCCAAGTTTTTCGAGGTTCTCAAGGCCTCTTCACATGTTGAGTGCCAACGACATTTTTGTCAAAAGAACGTCTTTATCATACCGTAATGCTTCGATTAAAAGCCCCCTTCTTTTAAACGCCCCCCTCGAATATACATCAAATATAATAAAATAGTAAAATGCAAAGGTGTGAGAGCTTTACTTCAAGCACAGATGGAAAATCTAAATGACGGGAGTTTACATGAAAATCCTTTTGATATTGTGGATGAGGATTTAATCGCTGCTGCTCCAGCATTCAATATCATCGAGGAAGATGATGCTGACGATGATATTGACATTTAATCTATTTGATATATGTATTTTTCATTGATGTATAAAGGAAAAAAAGAAAAGAAGAGTTCTACAAAAATGTAATAAACGCCCCCCTCTTTTAAACGCCCCCCTCGAATAAACGCCCCCTAAAAATTCAAAATATTTAATAAACGCCCCGGGCGTTTAATCTAAGCATTACGGTATATGATTATTCAAGAATACCTGCACTTATATGCCACGTAGACCGATTTGGTTTAGTTTCTTTTTTTTAATGCATCTGCCAAGTTACTATGGGAACAAATCTTGAAAATACTAATTTTTCAACACATTAAACAATCAGATTCTCAAAGTAATTTTTAGCCTTCCGAAATCCCTTACCCCCTAAACTTCACCCAGCGAAAATATGGAAGATAGTCTAAATGTATAAGGAGTCTTCCAAATTATATCTGGAATTGGGGGGTAATAAAATTGTAAGTAATAAAACAATTGAAACGATTTGTTTTTCTATGAAATATTTTTATTTATTTTTGTTTGGTACAAAAAATAACTACAACAACAACAACATAAACAGTTTCTCTGTAAATCATGGGTAAGGCTGTGATTTGATTGGTTGGAAAATCATAGAAAGTCAGGATTCTGATTGGTTCGTTTAAAATGGATACTTGTATTTTTCATTTCAGCTGAATATCAAATGATGATATCTTGAACATAAATCGGAATGCAATGTAACACTATCAGAGTTTCCTATTAGATTTTCCAAATCCAGATTTTTTATGATGTCATTTTCAACCAATCAAACAGCCAATTCACCCTAAATTTGTTGACAGGAACAAAAACAAAAAAAAACAATGTGTGAGTGTGTGCTTAAAAGGTTTCGGACCTTCTCACAGCATATAGAGCTTTGAGGTATTGTGCATGAGCTTTGGCATTATACGCCCAAAGTTTTATGTAATTTTTATATTTGATATTGTACACATAAGACTTAACTACAGAATAATATTCCAGCCAGATGCTATTACTAAGAAAAAAAGATGACCTCGCAAAAAAATATGTTAATACATTTCAAAATCTTCGCTTTGTATTTTTGGTCATCTTAGGCAGATTAAAAACAAAACACAATCTGGTCTACATCAATTTCTCTTAAGTATTCTTTTTCACATTATCACCAATCTGACTTAATAACTTAACATGAACCAAAAAAAAAAACTTAGCAAAATTAGATCAAAATAAACAGCAGACCTCTTCTACGCTCAAGAGATTTTTTTTTGGATAAACAAAATTAATCACAAATGCTAAAGTGAGCTCGCCCACCCGCTTCAGGATCCACCAATCACTAAGCGGTCTGGACC
>JAUKPT010004829.1:0-10845 GCA_032273505.1 Nanomia bijuga
TAAGATGTGTTTAATTTTCACTAGTATGTTGTACCCTTGTAAAGTTTTGATCGAAATATATACTTATCTTATCTTATATTATCTTTGTGAATATAATGCTTAAAATATTGTAAAAATTGTGATAATATTGAAAATATTGCTCGCTATCATCCCTGTTGAAGTAATTGGTTGATAAATGGTGGAGTTATGAAGAAACCTAGAATTAGTGCCAAGACTTTTGAAAAGTACTTTAGAACCGACATTTATCATTTTTTAACTCAGGACTTCACTTAGACCTCTTCCTATATAAAATTTTCTGTAAATGAGATACCTTGAGCTATAGTGTCGCAAATATGACCTACTTATGGTTGCTGGGGGAAGAAACTTTCGGGAAGAAATTATCGCGAAAGAAATTTTTGCGGGGTTTTAAGTATAAAGTTAGACACTTTATCAGATGACCAAGTCATGGCAGAAGCCAGTTACTTAAAAAAAATCATTGCACCCAATTTTAGATACAAAGTAGATAGAAAAATTTTGAAGTTCTCAATAAGTGAAATAAAACAACAGATCAGAGGTACCGTACAACCAGAAAATACGGTATCTGACCTGTCAGTGTTGTTAACTTAAGTTTTTGCTGCTGATATGAATCCTGTTGATAATGGTAGTAATGACGAAATAACGAAATACGGATGCAGCGTTGGATTTTTGGGTAGTTGGTAGGATAATATGTGGGAATGCTGGTGGAGGATGATTCTGTACAAATGTTTAGAGAAAGAAGACATGAACTCGTCCCAATTAGTTTGCTAGAAGCATTAAGTGATTCGACATTTAAAGAAGAAAAAGTCAATTCACAGCATTTTCTATCTTATACCAAGTAAATAAAATTGTTTCTCATTGCTTATGCACACCTTGAAGATAATTTGAATTTCTTTTACTACAATTTTGATTTCATTAGTTAGCCACCATTCTAAGGAAAATCCTCACTGTAAAACGCTCCCCCAAACTCTCCTGAATCAGCCCTGTCTCTAGCTAGATAGACTACCCAACCAGGCTGCTGTTACTGTCCGGTAGTGAGGCTCCCAAATCAGGATGCTGTTATTTTCTTAGGTTATCAGTCTCCTCGAATCAGGCTGCTGTTACGTTGTTAGTTAATTAGCTATTTTCTGGAGAAGAGGCAGGTACCTGGTACTGGGAACTTCAGGTCCAAAAGATGGGAAAAAACAAAAACGAGTGCTGCAATGAACCTCCTGGGTGCACATGGAATCCACAGCATTCTTTTAACATAAATGCTTTTGTCTGTTCTGTTTTGTTTAGTAATATTTCTTGTGATAGTATTTTATCGATAGAATAGGTTATCAACCTGATCAACCGTACTTGTCTGTGGTCTGTTATTTGGCAATTGGCCCTTTTAAACAATGACCGGTAGGAAGATGGATTTTTGGTCGGTGACCAAAAAATTGACTCTTTCTTGATCCCATGATGGTTTTGCATCCTTTGAACTGGCAGCAAGAATACCCAGGCCAAAAAAGGGAAATCGTAGCCAGCCTAGTATAAAGTGCAGTATGTTATATGTTGACGAATATTAAATACGTCAAATAGTGTAACGTTAAGTGCGTTGATAACGATATAAAAGACGCAATGGTAGCATATGTTATTATCAACTTCATAGTTGTGGCACGAATACTTTGCAATTGCACAGTTGACGTCCAAATTTAGTAAGCATGAATCACGCAAAGCATGACACTTTTTTTTGTCAATTTTGGCATACCCTTGATGGATAATTGTCAATTCTATTGTCATGCGTATAAGATGAAGTTAAGATCTCTTGGTGACTCTTGCCTTTTTGATTCAATACAAGAACAGTCATGTTAAGACCGGCGAGAACTTTTTCGTAACAAATCTTGGATGTGAGACATTTCAGTCTTGTATCATTGAAAATAATGTGTATTTTTTATAACTTATTTGAAAATATCTTCAGAATATTAACAAAAATGTTTCAATATGGTACTCTATATGGCAAGAAACCTACGGTGAAAAAATGTCTGGTATTCCAAGAGAAATGTCTATCTTAGTTTAAAAGATGTGCATTCGTTGTTCACAATGATGTTCGCTTTTTTGATGCAAGATTTAAGATTTAATGCAATTCCTACGATTCCTAGCGGTTCAGCAGAATGAATTAAAAATCATACTTTCCAGACGTTATCAGAAATGTTGACTGAAAATCACTTTTTTTGCAGAATCAAGCCTAAAACAAGGCATTAAAAAATTCCTTATGCTTCTAATGTACGAATTGGCACCTTTTTTTTCTAAGGCTCTTTTCAGTGACGGATTGCAATTTGCCAGGATCAGCCCACCACGTATGCCAGTACCATCGATTGATAATACCCTTTATCTAATAAAGCTAAATAGTACTCTAGGTAACTACATCCATCTACATTAATTTAAGACGAAAGAGATCCAAATTCATGTTTTTAGTAGGAGTGGGCAGTATGAGCAAAATTTTCTGGTAAGTATTTATTTAGTTTCTATAACATGTATCTCGACCAAAATAAACAATTTTTTCATGTGATCGCCAAAAATAAAAGTGCAAGCCAAATAAATACGTCGATTTTTGAAATTCAGAAATCTTTGCCCCCATTTTGAAAGATGTTGAAACATCTTTTTTTCTTGTTTTTGGTATGGATATGTAGCCCTTAATGTTATACACATTTTAAGAAAATACGCACGCGTTGAAAACCTTTTGTTCTCAAGAAATTTACGAAAAACTGAAAGAAAAGGTGCGAAATCTTTGCTTTGCTGCCATTTTATTTTCTGAAATTGACGCAACCATGTAGTTGTAAGTGTTGTCAACATTGTCCAAGAACCGTATGTCGTAAGTTCTTGTTCACGAGATAATTTGAAAAAAGTGCAAAATTTCGATAGAATTTCATGAAATTTTGAAAAATTCGAAAAATCAAACCTTTTCCGCCATTTTAAAGAAGGAATTACCATTTTATTTTTCTATAATTGACTTAACCATGAAGTTCTTAGTATCGAAATACTTTCCAAAAGACCGCATGTTTTGGAAAGTTCTTGTTCTCGAGATATTTGTCAAAAGTGCAAGAATTTTGGTAGAATTTTATGAAATTTTTACCCTTAATTTTATGTAATTCTATAGAAATTCATACACTTTTGACAAATTACGACATGCAGTTTTTTGGAAATGTTTGCAACATGAAGGACTGTATAGCTAAGTCAATGTTGAAAAAAGATAAGCGACGATTTTTACGATTTTTTTTAAGGATTTTGCACCTTTTATTGCAGTTTTTCATCAATATCTCGAAAACAAAAAGTTTTCTGAACATGCGGTTTTTTGTAAAACGATCACAACATTGGGGGCTACATATCCATACCAAAAACAATAAAAAAAGGCAAAAATGTCTAAACTTCAAAAATCGACATCTTTTCTTCAAAGGGCTTGCCCTTTTTTTAATTTAACGATCACATGAAAAAATGTTTATTTTGGTCGGGGTACATGTTATAGAAACTATATAATATTTTAAGGATTTCTCATTTTTTGGTTCCATACAGCCCACTCCTATTTTTAGGGCTTATTTTTATTTATTAACGGTTGGGGTAGCCCCTACCTATCTACTTATCTACCTATCTACATGGTACCATATACCCCTATACTTTTAACGCAGTACCCCACTATTCGATTCTAACACTTTTCTAATCAAAATTAATCGATCATCTCAGAAGGTTTTTTAGGGCAAGCGGGGCCGATGATATAAATGAAGGAATAAAAAAATAAAAAAAGACAAAATGGGTTAATTTTTCGATCATTCTTGTTTTACAAGTTGAAACATAATACAAACAAGAATTTGAGCAACATATACACACACTACACATGTACAATACGTTATATAAAAGTAAAGAAGGACTATGCGCATGCATACTAATTGAGAAAGATAACATAATATAATTGTGGCTGCACATAGATCGTTGTTCTTTTCAAAAATGACCTGTTCCAAATAATAAAGAGATCATAGATAAGGTTTGGGACTCCTATTTATACTGTTATCACAACAGATTTAACTATGTCTGAAAACTGTGTTTATTTCTTAAAATACTCTAATTAGTCCACTAATAAGATTCTTTTAAATAATGGTTCGAAATTTAATCATTATATATTACACTGTTTATCTTTAATAGCCCTTCAAACAACGAAGAAATGTGAAAATATATATTTCGATAGTAGTAGATAAAAGGTTGAACTTAAAAACTCGTTTCTACAAAAAAACGTTTATATACAAATCATCCTGAATATATATTAAATAAAATATTGCTCATTAAACAACAGACCCTTTACGTATATAAAATAAATAGAAAAATGCACATTATAAAAACAAAAGTTATTATGTAATGTAAAGTAATTGGTAGTAAAAAAACAAACTATACACTAAGAAGACGTGCATTAATATTCATCTGCTTCATCAAGATCAAATAATTAGAATCCTTTTTAAATCAACTTTAATTTCCAATTCACTTAATTAAATAGGTAAACCAAATTCAAGCTACAGGTTACGCTTCTTGATAATTTTCAGGTGTTCAAACAAGAATAGTGAACCCATTAGAAACATCTACAGGCGGGAATGTCGGAGTGCAAATCCCGAGGACCCCAAGTGAGAAATTTAACGCCCCGAGTGTAAAATGCAAAAAATTGAATAATTAATGTAACAGTGATCTAATCATCCGTATTTAAATTTCTGAAATAAAATATTGATGATTTCGTGGGTTAAACTAGAGCCAACTATGGCTCCTCGATTAGCACAAACAAGGGTTTCCCTTTTTACCTGTTATACTTCCGAAGGCCCCATCCCCATCTATCTTATAACAAATTAAACAAATTCATAAAAAAATGTTGCAAAGCTTGAATCTTTGAATCTTTCTCAACTAAAGAATAACAGTGCATAATAGAATAAAATTATTCTAAATATAGCAAAATGGAAAAAAAAATAACATGTTAGTTTCAAGTGCTCAATATACTTTTTTCTGATATCATGTAGAAATTTGACAAACCTTCAAATGACTAAAAGACCAATCAAAACACGATTGGACCCATTTTATCGGAAAATTACGAGCCGGCATTATTTTGGTATTTTGATTTTTCAAAAGGTCAAAAGGTCGCCACCTATCTATTAAATTATTTCGAGAATAGTTTTCCTCTCATCAACTCACGATGACAATAAAATCATTGCCAACAAAAAGTATAAATTTACAATACATTAAAATACGTCCACTACAACTGCCCAACGATGCCGTATATAAAACATCTATCAATTCCAACGTCATTTCGTTCTCGGTCGTCATTTCACCTACGTTTTTATCGTCGTGAATGCACGAGCTGTCGTCGCTACGGTCGACATATTACATGTTTTACACGTCGGGCAGTCATATGCAGCTAACTTTTTCGACATGATGATGAGTGCCGCCAACAAAGCAACAACGATGAAGAGAAGAATAAGGAAGACAAATCTACAGATGAGGGAGAGTGAACCGTCTTTGTATCGCACTAAAAAGAAGAAAAAAAAGGAATAATTTATTTAATTGAAAGTTTACTTTGGATTTTTTTTAAATTGAAATAAGAAGACAAAATATGGAAAAAGTTAGTTTTTGAAGAATCGAAACTGTTTTTTAGTTATTTCAGAAAAGAAAGAAAACGAGTTTTTGTCTTGTGACTTTTCTTCAAAAAATTGTTGTCTTTGTCTCATATTCCGTCTGTAAAAGACAGAAATATAGACAAAAACTCACAAAACTATTGTTTTTTTCGTCACGAAAAGATTTTTACATTTTTCTATTTGTTGTGCAATACAAAGACGAGATCCACTGCAGAAGGGAACGTGTCAAAATCTCAAAAATTCTCGATTCCACTACAAATTCATAAAAACTAAAATCGAAACAAATAATAGTTAAAATATTAAAATTGCAAAATGGTACTCAAACTTGAACTACACGATAAACTTAATTTAGAGATGTTAAAGAAGAGAAAGAGAACCATCTTGGGATATGAGCAGGGGGGTGTCGGTACTGAAATACCATACATATATGAGTACTAAATAACTGCCTATCACCACCCAAACAATACCATGATACTACTTTAAGGGACTTTTTTAGGACAAGAAAGAAAGGAGGTTTGTTTTTTTCTAATTTTTCAATCAATGTGTAACTTCATATCCCCTACATATATCTTCTCTATATTGCATTTAATATAGTTCCCATACTTAGGGGGAATTTTTCAAGACTGAAGATATACTTGAGGTCTCCGCCACAGGTGAAACGCAACATTTTTTGACATCTGCAAAAAAATTTAACGGTCACTTTGTGTCAAATGTATGTCGAATTTTGTCGAAAATTGTCAATCTTTCCAAATTTTTCCAATTTTTTTCGAATTTTGTTGAATTTATCGAATTTTGTCAAATTTTGTCAAAATAGCGGCTAAAAATATGCAATTTAAGTACCAGAATTTTTTTCCGTACTACCACATCACTGGCATTTTAGTACCGACCCCCTCCTTGATATGAGAAAGGTGTGTGTAGTTTGATGCGGAAAATTCCAGGATGAAGGAAGGGAATTCCTTCATATTATATCTTCTCTACATGAAATTTTGAAACTTTGAACCGAAATTCAAATGAAAGAATTTCCTGTCAAGGAATAAATCTTAATTTCACGTAAGGGGTATTAAAGCTACTTAACTATTAAAATTAGTTTGATGATTTATCGTAATTCTTTAGGGAGACAAAAACAGATTTTTTGTAAGGCTCAAACCGTTATTATTGAATATCTGTCGAGATACCTCTAGAGACGTTAAGTCGTGACCTTTGTGTTTGGTTACTGTTTTGTATTATTATTTGATTTCTTCAAATTCAGTAAACTTTTAACAACAATTTGGTGCTAAAAATAAAGAATATCTGAACTCATACAGAGAACATCAAAAAGGATTGCAGGAACTGACAATGTAGGGTTTTTAATAGTAGAACATATTTTTCAAAAAGATTTCTCTTGCTTGGAGAGGACAGGCACATCACAAGCAAAATCTGTGTTCATCCATTTTAACAATTTTGAGAATCTTTTGTTACTCATGAAATCTATAAAACCAAAATATTCAAAAAAAACAGCAAAATAACTGACAACAATAACAATTCTCTTAAATTGTCACGAAATCACGAAACTTTGTCTGGAACTGCTGCTGAAGCGTTTTCAACAAGAATTAATTTAGTAATGATATATAATAGCACCCAAGATAACAGTCTCATTTGGACTGGGATTGATCAATAAAAACAGTCTTCTGAACGAATTTTAATAAAAACTGATGGTGAAATATAGAAATCAAATATTTCAGACCGGTCCCTGCTGATTCAAGATAACAGGAGGGAGGGACTTGTGAACTACTGAGGTTTGACAAGAAGACTTCAGACAAATAGATGGGACAGAAACCCGACGTATATTGTATGACGAGATCAATGTTCGTCTGCATGTCACATTAAAATTCCATCACGTAATAAGGAAAGGAAGTGAAAAAAAGTTATAGATATAATAACGTTAAAAAGATATCAGAAAAGCATGCAACGTGTCATACCTTTACCCTCAACAAAATTTAAGCATAAATGAAATTCAAAACGGAACCTTTAGCATGTGTGTCAACAGTTTTTTACTCCACTAATGCACTCCCCTCCCCTGTGTCCTTTTTTGTCCTTTGTCTTTTTCAGACGACCTAATCAAAATGTATTTTTAATTTCAGAATTAAGATTTTCCCCATTCATGAATGAAAAGAGCACCTTAATACAAATATTTAGGCAATTTAACTACATCTCGAGTCTTTTTCAACCAAACAAACATAAAAAAGATAAAGTGAATATGTATCTACCTGACGTTTCGACACCACTATCTTCGTTAGCAGTTAAGTTATCAGTAGCAGTGGGCTGGTACACATCATTTTTCATCGTGAATATTTAGTTCTATTATGATCTATTCGAAAATTTGTTTAGTTTTTTATCTTCCTAAAAAGAAACATTTACGAATTAAAATGCATATTCATTAAAAAGGTATTTAATCAACTCAAATCAGGAAGAAATGTTATGCAAAACAGTGAAGAAATAGGGTGTTGGTTTTAATTAGAATATTTGTCGCTGAACAGAAAACTCCACACGAATAATAGTCTTCATTAGTCTTCTTAATTCCTTACAGAACCATTTATTTCCAAGACAAGACGATTTATCGATTAAAATGTCACGATGAATAAAATATACAAGAAGCAAATAATGTTAGAAGAAGCATGAACACGTTAGATAGATATTTTTTATCTTCAAGGAAATATAACACCTTACGAAAATATGCTTGGTCGTCAGAAAAAACGACCTTCTACTAATGAAAGTATCCAGTTTGATGGAACCGTCAGTCATGCATAGCTAATGCTCTCAGATTTTATTACCTTGCAACCCATACCATAAATAAAAACACGTAAATACACGAATTCATCTAGGGCGGATTGATAAAAAAACGACCCGAGCAAAATATACTGCAACAGTCCCAAAGGTCCTGAACAGAGTTGTTCATGTTCATCATTAAAGAAATGTAACGTACACAAGGTTCATAGCAATGTACGTTGTCAATACAAGAAAAATATTCGAATCAGCCCAGACTCCGCTCGAGTACACGAACAGTAAACCCAACCTTGCTCCAATTGTAGCAAACGATCAACTTTAAGCATTTTTTATCAAATTGACCATCCATTTAACAGCAACAATTTTGATATACAATTTGAATATGAATGATGAAGGTGTAAGCAATTCAATACAATCTAATTCAGTTTTTCTAGTCTGCAAAATAAACATTATTGGTGCTCTTTCACACAGCCACACCTTTTATCTTGTAATAATCAAGACCAGAACAAAAAACGACAATATGTACGCGAAGCGTCCAAAATAGATTCTAATTCATGAGGGTTTAGATTAATTACTTTTGTAGAAAAAATAAAACAGTTTTAATCGTCAGCAATATTTTTGGCTTCAAACAAAATGAACGACGATAGAAAAAAACCGGTTTCGAAAACCTAATTTCACGAAGAGAATTAGGAAAACTGAAAATACTAGTTGATAAGTATACTCTACAGCATGAATAAAAACATTCATTGCTACTCATATGAACAATCATCGGTATATTTTATTCATGAACACACTTCAAAATTGTTCTCTTGGTATCATCGACATCTATTCTCTGAATATATTATCGAGATAAAAATATATCTTTTCTTTAAAAAATCTAAAAAATCTTGCGTCAAATCATCCCAAATGCAGATTTTCTTCAATTATTCCCCTTAATAAAGAAAAAAAGAACTTGTTTTGTAGCCTTTTTAAATAACTTATTCATCAAATCGACGAGGGGTTCAACTTATGTAGAACAAAACAAAAAAATATGTTTCTTTATTTTTTCTTCTCATTCTTTTTCTTTGTTTGTTCTTCTTTTTCATAAAAGAGAAGTGCATAAAACAAAAACAAAAATTTCTTTACACACTTGAAAAAAAGAAAAATGCACATACAAAAACAAAGAACACATGCTAGTTTTCGATATTCCTGCAGCGGTATGAAGATAGGTACATACATGGGCAGATTGCACACATGGCCACCAACATAGAAAAGCAAATGGACAACCATAACTGCTTGGCACGTTTTTTGGTTTTAATAATAATCATTTGATATCGATTTTTTCATCAATTTTGTAGTATTTTTCATAAATATATTAAACTTTAAATAAACATAGCACTCGCACTTGCTGTTTTTCATTCTTTCACCTCCTTATCTACTTCTTCTTCTTTTTCGCTCATTTATTTTTCACCTCTTTTATTTCTGATTACAAATATTTTTAGAACGATAATTTCTTAAAGAAATATTTTCAAACAAGAAAAAAGAAAAAGAAGAAAAAAAAAATAACTCGTCAAAATGAAGAATGCTTATTAAGAAGATATAATATATCAATAATAAATGAATTAAAGAAATGAATAAAAGATAAAAAAAATCATTAAGGTTTGAAAACAATGAAATTAATTGACATGTTTTTTCTTCTCCTTCTCATTTTTTTTTGCTTTGAGTCTTTTCTTGAGAATTTTTTTTATTTTCAACTTCTTTTTTTCCACAATCGAAAGTTTTGACATTTTGTAAAGAAAAGAAAAGGAAGGAAAAATACTTTTTGATACTTTTTCTTTAAAGAAGGAATTATTTTTATTTTGCTTCCCGATAGGTTGGTATTATTTCAAATGATTTTATATGAAGGAGGAGAAAGAGAAAAATCCTACTTCGAAGACACTTTAACTTAAGCTCCAATTTCCCTTGCAAGGAAAAGGTTCAGGCAAATAGAAGAAAAGTCTTGCAGACATTCATTTTCTCATATCAAGCAAAAAACTCAACTTGATTTGACTCGATGCGCGTCATTCGATGCTAGCTGGATTCGTCTGTAGACGCAAAACTACTCGCTAAAGCCATTTACAATTTGTTTATAACATATTTCTTTCTTTTTGATCACGTTCTAGCAATCTACAAAATTTACTCTAAGGTCCCGAATAGACGTCCCCACCCGCTTATTAATTTTCGAAAAATTTTCGGACCCCCCCCCCCCCCCCCCGTTCTTATTAGGACCTCCTCCATACGACCAATATATTTCGTCATTTTACAGTCCTTGACATCAACTTTTGTTCTTGTCTCAAAAATACCTAATGAAATGACAGGAACACTAACCCAAATGCATCCAGGTATTATACTATTCCCAGTGGCGGATCTGGAGTGTCTGCAGTACAGTGTCTGCAGATACCTAAAAAGTTCGTCCAAAAATAAA
>JAUKPT010004830.1:0-10845 GCA_032273505.1 Nanomia bijuga
ACGAAATAAGTATGAAAATTATGTACGAAATCTAAATTATACTTATATTTATACACGATATTAAGATTGAATTATCATATTATTTTATACAAATGTGTTTTGCAGTACGAGTTATGGCTTTTCTTTACACCAGCAAAACACAAATCGAAGAAATTATCTTTGTGACAGGACATTTGGGACAGACTATGCTATAAATTTAAATCTTCATATGATAAAAGATAAAAAATGGAAAGTATTATCTCATCAATATAGCAAAGATTCAATTCCGCAATAATGAAAATGATTATTCTCTAATCTGATAAACAACGTTTTATGAATCAAGATCATCAACATTTTACAATAAACTGATAGTAAAATGGGAATTTATATTGAAATTAGGACAAACAAACCTACCAATGTCGTCCAACATCCAAGAAGAAATTTTACTGGACTAAAAAGTCGAAAGATTTTGTGCGTGTTATAACTCTTCGAGTTAATTCAGCAGATTTGCAAAAAAAATGTATTAAGAAAAAGTCACTTGAAAAATATGTCAAAACTTTTGATAATCTGATTATATGTCAAAATAGCTCAATTAGATCAAACATTAAGCTTTAACTATAAAAAAGTCGATTATTGGCCAAAAGATATTATGCTCATGGAGCTACAACATTTCAAATTGTCAGAATAATTTCACGACTATAGAAAAAACACGTATTCCTAATTCCATTTATTAACATGGTACATCAAAAATTGAAATAATAATGGCACTTTTCGCGGCTACATTTCACAGGTTTAAATGTTTTTGTTACTGTTTAGAAACGCATGATTGAATTCATAACGCCACCTGCCAAACACGATTTTTATTTTTCGCATGATTTCACTAAAAACGGTGTTACAAATATGGCAGAGTATAATGAATAATGATAAATTTATATGTTAAGATACATGATTTTGTACAAAATAAAATACAATAAAGATCAATATCATCCGGAATGAATTTATAACGGTTTAATGCATTATTTATGATGGAGATTATAGATGTTAGATTATTAAATGCATATTATCATCCAATGTGAGATATTAGTTGGCCAAAATAGATAATAAACAAATTAACTTTTGCCTGCCTGGTCATCTTTTAAGCATGCTACTATATAGACGTTACTTCCGTTACTTAGACTTTGTGTTAATAATTCTTCTTCTATTGTGTTCTCCGTCACTTTCCAAACGAAAGACCCAAAAAGGAACGAAAAATAAAAAATTCGGCCGTGTCAAAGTTAGCCACGATTTCAATAAACATGCCAAGTTTAATAAAGCTGAAGCGAAATTTAAAGCTCCACAGTTAACTAAACGCGACAAAGAATATCTGTCGAAACTAGAAGATGCGTTACAGAATAAGGATGGAATGATGATGTATACAAACTCATGGGCCGTTCAGTTAAACCCTGCCGAAGTTGCACAGGCTGATCGAATCGCCTACAAACATGGTTTCGAAAATTTAGGCCAAGTAAGAATTCTCAATATTTTACGAATATTTGCTTTTGAAGCACCTGAATTCAGTGTGTGTTTTAGTAAAAGGTAAAAGAGTAGTTTAAGGTCAATATTATGTAGGTCTAAGACCTTTTTTTCCTCAATCTATAAGTTATGAATCAATGGATAAAAATAATATGATTTTACCATAAAACTGCAATGGATAATAAAGTAATTCAGTAACAAATAAATTTGATGGTTTACTTGATCCTTTTCTTCTTTAGATTGGAACATTAGAAGGGTTTTTCCATTTTAAGAGAAACCTCACTCATAGCCGTTCTGCACGTTCAGTTAAACCACATAAAAGCAAGAAAAGAAAGTTGATGGAAGAGCAAGCGGTAAGTCGAGCGGCTCAACATTTACATGAAAATGTATTAGATTGAGCAACTTAAGTCTGCAGTAAATCTGGAAAAAAGGTATATTCCTTCGAAACACAATTTATCTGCTTATAGAATTGTATTTTACCATCCACTATCAGATGCTGCCATTGTATTGGTACTTATTTGAAGAATTGAATTTACTTGGACGAAAAGGAAATAAATCACGACCTCATTCATATACTAAATATATAATACATTTTGGCCTTTTTATCTGCTGATTTGATTAATGAAAGCTACTTAGTACTTGATAAGAAGTCACCAGAATGATAAATGATGTATCTCTAGAGCCCCTGCTTCTTGCGCAGAAATGAGAATGTACGTTCCTATCAAAATCTTTATTATCAAAGAAAATCTGATTATAATCTACATTCATAAAATGAGAATGTCCGTTTATATTTCTTGGCAGTACATAGATTTAGAAGTTATAAACATAAATAGATTGTTTTGGAATAAGCAGTGGTGAACTAATAGGAAAAGGCTACTGATGTCAGAGCTAGACCGATGTATAGATTTGCAGAATTCTGATTTATTATCAAGCACAACTTATGAGAGTACTGGTTATTTTACGATTTTTTGTTTTTGTTTTCTTTCCTGATCATGAAGCTGTTGCCGAAGATAAACATAACAATAGTAGTGGTGACGATACGGTTTTTGATCTGTGTAAAAGGCACACATAAAAGAGCAAACATTACTTGCCTCTTAGTCATATCTTTACATTTTAAAATTGTGTACGTCATTTGAATTTTTTCCAGTTTTCTGTGCCTAAGTAGCCCTTTAATCAAATTCCAACAATGAACATTCTCCTTAGATTATATGGGCCGAACAACAATTTTTGATTGATAGACGTCGAAAAGATGGAATACCAACAGATCCAAAATTCAACGAACAATGGTACTTGGTAAGTTATCACTATGTTTTTGTTTGTGTTCTGTTCTACACAAAGTAGTGTTAAGAAGGTTCCTGCAAGTATGAAAATCTTGCATCAAGTTATTTGTCACACATGGCCAGCTTAAAATAGGGCCCAATATGTCACGGACAGATTTCTAGATTATGGGGTTGGAGAATAGCCCTAAATCTCGACAATTTAGACACGTAATCTTTGATCAAATAGTAAACATTTGAGTTAATGAAAAAAGAGACTTAAATTTAATTTTCTAGTAGGTTAAAACATGGAGAATTATTTTTTACGAAAGTTTTCTCAGGATGTAATCATCGTCATAAAATGTATCTTATTACAAAATGGCAAGTCTCTATCATTTTTTGTTCTTCAGTTATTTTAAATTTTTCAAAGCTTTCGGTAAAACTTTCTCAGAAGTAAGCAGTCCATAGTCACTAAATTCAACCATGGAGAAGACTCAATAGAGCCACAGTAAAAGTTTTGACTCTTTATGTTGTAGTTTAACACTGGTCAATCTACAGGACCACCTGGTGTCGATATCAATGTCTTGCCAGTTTGGAAACAAGGTATCACTGGTCGAGGTGTTGTTGTCAGTGTATTAGATGATGGTAAGTGAATATTCATATATTTTGTTATGATTGATAGTCTTTCATCCATATATGTACCATTATTTGAATTTAAATACTGCAATTTGATATTTTCTCATCTATATTACCTATTTTAGCGCATAAAATAGAATAAATTATGTAACTTTTTAGGTGTTGACCATAACCATCCAGATTTAAGAGATAACTACGTAAGATACCTTTACTACTTGATTTATTTATTGTCTTCTAAGATTCCCACGAGAATTTTCTTCAAAATTATCTACTATTTCTTTGCAATTCTAGGACCAAAAGGCAAGTTATGACTTTAATGATATGGATGCTGATCCTAAACCACGCGACTCAGATCCTGATAACTGGTAAATTTTTTCGAAAAAATATGTAGTTTTGCTTTATATTTATAGCGGATATGTTAAGTTTCGAACAAATCTTTATAATTTTGCAGATAATAATAGCAGTGGGCTATACAGGGTCAAGTCTCAAAATTCCGCCATTCGTTTTTTTCCGGTCACGTTCAATGTATATAAGACAAATTTAATTTTTTTTTTTGAAAAATCACGAAAACTAAAAGTTCACCTCCCTTTTTTGATTTTCTCTTACCACATAAACAAGATTTTCGAAGCCATATCTAAATATTTTTTTGCACTTTTTTTTTACGTGAAAGCTACATAAGGGTGCCTGCTTGGAAAAATAAAAAAAATGTATTTAGCTGAAAAATGAAGAAAAAGTGAAGATGGAAATTTCGAAATTCCTGCTTTCTGGGAAGCTCAAAAATATATAGTTTGTTAGTGTTTGCATCAAAATTCACCGAGATGATGACCCTTAAAGATGGCAAAAAAAATCCCCAAAACGACTAGAAAGCGTGAATTTGGTTATCTTTAAGAGTCATTATTTATATGAATATTGATCCAAATGCTAAAAACCTATATAATTTTGAGCTTCCCAGAAGGCGAGGATTCCAATGATGTACATTTTATTTTCATTTTCACTTTATTTTTCATTTTATTTCATTTTCATTTTCATTTTTTCTTCAAAAATAGGTGGTGAACTTTTTCTTTTTGACTTTTTTGAATTCTATTGGGAATCAAGAAAAAAATGAATGGGACTCATTCGAGACAAAAGTTGAGAAAGTCATAGCCCACTCCTATTAATAATAAGTAACTTACCCTTTTTGATTTAAAACCCAATGGCTAAAAAGTGTTAAATTCCCTTCAGATATACAATTCCTTAGAGCTATTTTGTGTTGGCATACATACAAGTTTAGCCTTAACTTATATATTGTTTTTATAATCAGTCAAATTTTAGTATCAATTTCTTGGAAATTGTTATAATGAAAAATAAAGATTGCGCACTAAGAGTCATAACTAAATGCAATTCTTTTAAGCCAAGATCGATTTTGTCTTTAGTCATGGAACCCGTTGTGCAGGGGAAATTGCAGCAGCTGTAAACAATTCAATTTGTGGAGTTGGGGTTGCATATGATGCAAATATTGGAGGTAACTAAAGTTTATAAAATTGTCCTCGTGATTCTAGAGATTCAATTCAAAAATAAGATAAGAAGTTAAATAGAAATAAAAAATTGTGTACTATTACGATCCTCTATGTTATTTTTGTATTTTCTCATAGAAGAAATTGATCTTTATTTTAGGTGTACGTATGCTTGATGGACAAGCAACTGACATTTTAGAAGGAAGCTCTCTCAGTTTTCAGTCAAATTATATTGATGTGTACAGTAACTGTTGGGGGCCAAAAGATGATGGCAAAACCTTTGGTAAACCAGGTCGACTTGCACAAGAAGCATTAATGAGAGGAGCTTTGGAGGTAAGAGCAGCAAAACTTGCAATGTATCATAAGATTTCTACGTTTGCTACAAATATATGAGAAATATTATGTAATATATTTAAGAATCACAACAATTGAATATAAACGATCTTTTCTAATTCCAGGGTCGAAATGGAAAGGGGAACATCTTCGTCTGGGCAACAGGAAATGGAGGTCTTACAGATGATGATTGCAATTGTGATGGTTACACCACTTCAATCTACACCATCTCTATTGGTTGTATCAGTGACCACGGTTTATCTGCATATTACACTGAACTCTGTTCATCAACATTGGCTGTTACCTTCAATGGTGGATCACATCGAGAAAAAGAAGAGAACAAAATGGTAGGTAGACATGAACGATGTTGATTGATAATTTTATATATGGCCTACTCTCTGGATAAGTTATCAGACTACTGGTTACAGTATCCACCTTTTCATCTAGATCACAACCGACTTGCACAACAAATGCACTGATGAGTTCAAAGGCACATCATCATCAGCTCCACTTGCTGCAGGAATCATTGCCTTGACACTTCAAGCCAAGTAATGATTTTGATTATTACAATATGAAATGTCTATTTTGTTTACTTGAATTTACAGTTCTTGGAATAGCCTCATCTACAATAACATTGTAGGCTTTCAAATTTAACCCGAAGAATGGCAAATTTAGCCTGACCTTCCAGTTACTATCAA
The DNA here is from genome assembly GCA_032273505.1 of Nanomia bijuga. NCBI lineage: Eukaryota > Metazoa > Cnidaria > Hydrozoa > Siphonophorae > Agalmatidae > Nanomia > Nanomia bijuga. The sequence continues at coordinate 5,908 of JAUKPT010004830.1, forward strand.
GACTATTCGCTAGGTGTTAATTTGGATTTGCCGGTGGTCGGTGGATGAAATTTCTTCGCTCGTAGGAAAATGATAATTTGCTGGTGCTAATTCACCAAGATTTCGGAATCGCCTACCATCGTTAAAAATTATTCTACTGGTCATTTACAAAACTTAAGCCCTGATATTACATTCAAATCTCTAATCTCTAAACACCTCTTATTATACAGTTGTCACTCAACTTTATGAATCCCTAACCTTTTTTCTATTTTAAATAATAAAATATTATGTGACTTATATTAAAGCGTCTTAAGAAAGGAATCTTGAAAGGTTACATGTAAATGTAGTTTTGAGCAAACTGATAGTACCACAAAGTTATAAACTGTTTAAAAATGTATCGCTATTGTGTCTTTTTCAGAAATATGGCAAAAACACATTGAATACACTAGGTTTTAGGCTAGTCAAATTAGGTTTTAGGGTGCAACAAATTGCAAAAGTTTATTTTTTTGTAAATTCTCATATTTAGCATCACCAAAAATAAGTCCAAATAAAAATTCAATGTGGAAACCTTATTTATTTATTTTTTTTGGTCCATCACTGTATAAAAAACGCGATAGAAAACCCCTAGAAAAAAGTGCACTTTTAAAATGTTCAAATTAAAAAATGGATTAAATTGATTGAAATTGGTGAAATTGGCTGAAATTGGCTGAATTATGCTGAATTATGCTGAATTATGCTGAATTATGCTAAATCAGCAGTCTTTTGGGGAACTTTATAACTCTTGATCATTTTATCCATACATACCTTTTTTTCATCTACTTTTCATGCTTAATCCAGCTATCTAATCTATTTTTTGATTTGAACATTCTAAAAGTGCACTTTTTTCTAGGGGTTTTTCTATCGATTTTTTTATACTGGGACCAAAAAGCCACCAAAAATAAGGTTTCCACATTGAATTTTTCTTAGGACTTTTTTTCGGTGTTGTAAAACAAACTTTTGCAATTTGTTGCAGGTTAGAGTATATTTGAGCTTAATTTGACGGGCCTATTTAGTAATACCTTCAGTTCAAGGTTGTGTAAAATACAACTGATTCGGGCTTTATTTACCAAATGAACAGATAAATTATAGATACCAAATTTGATTGATAGCAGATGGATAAAGTTATATCTTCATCCTCATTATAAAGCTTTTAACGCATATGTATTCTGGTGAAATTTATAGATTCATTTGAACTATTGCTACTGTGTGTTATTACTAAACTTTAATACTTTTTAGTCCAAACTTAACTTGGAGAGATGTTCAACATCTTATCGTTAACACAGCTCAAGTCACCAGTCCTGTTGATGAAGGCTGGATGGACAATGGCGGTGGTTTTCATTTCAATCACAAGTTTGGTTTTGGACGATTAGACGCAGCAAAGATGGTAGAGGCTGCAAAGAACTGGAAAACAGTACCAAAACAAAGAATCTGTTCTGGACCATCTAGTAACTCAGTCCAGTAAAATATTTTACTTTTCATATCTTTAGATATATCTGCCAGATATTTCAGATATTATGAACTCTTATGCATAAAAAAGCGTGCGCATGTATGGTATTAAATTTCATCACTATCAGAGCAATATTTTGTTATTTTATTGCTTTTTGTAATCTTGATAAAAAAACCTGTAATATTCCATGAAATATATTCACAACTAGCAGAGCCGTCCAAAACTCGTTTTTAACTGTTCACCATTTTCTGATTATAGAGAAATACCAGCTGGTGGAACTCTTTCTATTACTATCGATACAATCGCATGCGAAGGAAGTGAAAAAGAAATTACCAAACTTGAACACGTGACATTGACCATCTCCTTTCAACATCGTCGACGAGGTGATGTCAGCATTGATCTCTTTTCTCCCATGGGAACACGTAATGAGATGCTGTCCACTCGAAGATACGATGATAGTGACAAAGGTTTGCATGACTGGACTTTCATGACTGTTCATAACTGGGGAGAAAATCCAAAAGGTGTATGGACATTAAATGTGACGGACAACATTCTCTCGTTGACAAGCAAAGGATTCAACTTAAATGGTTATCTTCAACATGATACGAGTAAACAAGAACCTGATGTCGAAGATTTAGAAGAAGAGGTAGGTTTAGTATGAATATTATGTTCTTATATAAACGTTAAACCACATTTCACCTGGACTAGTTTTGGCATGCACGTGAATAATAATTTTTTACATCCTCTGCCGCATTTTATGATTTATGTGCAAATATCTCAGAGCTTTGTTTCCTGAATGAAATCACAAATCGTCGATATTTTACCAGAATACGTATTTCAAATCAAAACAAACATGCTGTTTTCTTGGATTTTAGTCCTCTATACCACCTTGATATGGCCCTATGAATAAGGAACCGTTCCCAATTAATCGCTAATCGCTAAAAATCCTAACTTTAGGAGTTTTAGGCATAAGTTAGGCATAATTTAGGCATAAGTTCGGCATGATTTAGGCATGAGTTAGGGATAAGTTAGGCAAAAGTAAGGCAAAAGTTAGGCATGAGTTTAGGCCGGTAGGCCGCGCCTAAAATGCATAAAGTTAGCGATTAATTGGGAACGGTCCCTAAAGTAGTATACGTTTTTCTAAGACTAATGAGATTCAGAGTCATGTCATGTTCAGATTATTCTTCCGTATAGTCTTGGATAATTATGGGATACCAGCTGATAGTACTATTTTGTTTTATCTGATCTAGGTAATCGATGATGAGAAGAAAATGAAAGATTTGGAAACCAAGAAGAAGAACAAGAACAAACCCTCTTCCACCCTCGACGTTCCATACCCCGAAGGTATTAAGAAAAGAAGTCGAACACATACATATGCCATCAATGTAGATGAATTAGATGAGGACCGAAGCTTATTAGAAGCTGGTAAGTTTTTAAATCTCGGAACTTAGGATTTTGGAACTTTGGTCAAACTATTTTAGGATTGTAAATTGTTATATTGTTCGGTTGATTTTCTGAGAATGATAACTTAATGATTTGTTGCGATTTCTTCAACCCTTGCCCAACAGACTGACAACAGACTAACAATATTTTAGATATTCGTCGTTCAATTTTTCCTGTTTTGTTTAGATGAAGAAATTAACTCATGGATACATAATACAGAAAAGAAAACTATCGTTACTGGTACAAGCGATCATGAACTTGACCTACAAACTCAAGAAAAATACGATAACGATAATTCAGTAGTGACTCCTTTACAAGGAGAAGAACTTCTCGATTCAAGTAGTAGTTTATTTGGAAAGTCGATGCTTAGCGATCCATTAAATATAGACGATCAAGTATATGGATATGATCGCAATTTACCAAACGTAAAGAAAGAAGCAGAAGCAGCTCCGATTAAACGAACTGGTCTCTCTTATCAAGATCAAAGGGTACAAGTACAAGAAGAGACTGGATCACAGAGGGTTCAAGTGAGCAACGGGTTTCAGGAACCTTTCTTACCTTCACTTAGTTCAGCAGGTAGAGTTAGTTCAGGTGAATTGTTGGAATGGAGTTTACTATTCTATGGGACAGGCCCTGAAGAAGATGATAATAAATGATATTAAGGATATTTTTTAGTTCATTTTTATAATAATAAACAATTCAAATTTGTGTTTTGAATATATAAAATATATATTTGTGATATATCTGTAAAATATATAAATGTGTCATTCATAGAAGTCTGCGGAAATTTTGCGATGACAATCTTCACTTCTTATTTATTTTTGAATTTCAGAGATGTAAGTGTTGAAAAACTGTAGTGAGAGAAATCAGAGATAAAAGGTTCTTGGTATTAAGTGAAAGGTGGACTATGAGACTAATTTAATCGATGATTAAACATTACAACGATTTTATCAAAATCAGATTTTTCTGACTGGGTCAATCCCAGATTAATAGACCATTTTTCTCAAAATAGGCTCAATTGTCCAACGTCCACTATTTACTAAGACATGATAATAAATAATAGAAAGTCGTATTGTTTTTACCTTAGAAAGACACTTGGAACAAAATATTTAGATTCAAAAGTTGTAGTTGAATGTATATAGGTAAAATGAAAATTCTCTTTAATGGTTCTAAATTGTAATTGTTTTGAAGGCTAATGCATGTTGATTGGTTAGTATTTACAACATATTTTACAATAATTTCATTGTATTCATTTGTATTTTTCCACTAAAAATAAATTATTTCTAGTGTATACCAAGAAGGATTTCTTCAGCAGGAAATATATTATGGTCGATTATATGATTTTGGAATTTCTACAGTCATTTAGTGAAAAATTAGACCCGTTAATTTCAAATGAATTGGTGCAAAGAAACTTTTTGAGATATCTTTATTTTATAGATAAGCAGTCATCAACATTAGCCAATTCCAGACGTTTCTCTCGATTTTTGCTGATTTGAGATTTAAATCTGCAAGTTTTATAAAATCATTTTTATAGATGTGTAAAAATTGTTTCGGATATAACGGAATTAGCAAAAATTAAAAAATCTTTTCAAATCAATTTTGATAGAATTGGAAAAAGGTGCTTCTTGTGATATAAAAATTATCCTGCTCCGACATCGATTTCAAGGAATATTAATTTTGTTATACACATTGTATTTATGTCTGTCTAAAAAGTATTGACACCTAGCACATATTCATCAATTGTAATCTTAATATTTGATATTTTTCCAAAAGGTTTTTATTACCTTGTAGACGTCAAAGACGCCGTGCCTAATTTGGTAAGGTAAAAAAATATAGAACTCGTTCTTCCATCTGAAAAATGAAAATGAAAAAAAACATTTTCTTTAATTTCTGTCACATTGACATCAAAATTTCACAGCTTGGTAAGTAACATCTGACAATAGATCTGGCCAAGTTTGATCAAATTTGGGCAAAAAGGCGCGTATTTACGGGCACCCAAAGTAAGCCATATTTTAGCCTACATTACCTCT
>JAUKPT010004831.1:0-10844 GCA_032273505.1 Nanomia bijuga
AAGAACTTCCCCTAAGTGCCGTCCCCCCTTTATCAGCGTTAAGTCTGACACCCCCCCTAACTGCCATTTTGGACTTGTTGGAACCTCCTCCTTCTAGAAGGGTGGGGGGGGGTAGAAACTATGAAGGTTGGTCCAAGTAGAAAATTTCAATTTTGAGACGCTTGGATATGGTCTTTCAAGTTTATATTTGACACATACTCATTATAAGCTAACTTAAAATGAGTTGGGAATTCCTTGTATAAACTGTGGTGCTAACACCTTGAAAAAATCTCCTCTAGACGACCCAATAGAAATACAGTGAGTCATACAAGCTCATTTGCATATACATTAATTTGTATTATGTCCAGGTGATAACCCCAAACTAATTGCAATAAACGTCAAATATGTTTTTTTAGTATTGCTAGAGTATTATTAGTCGAGATTCTTAAATCAGTGTGGAAGTTATTTTTTTGGCTGCCTTTTGGTCCATTTCAGAATTAAACGGGTACCCCTAATTTAGCTATCTAATCAGTTTGAGAATTTAAAAAATTAATTGAAATTTGGACCCCCGTTTATTTAATTTTTAAATTGCCCCCCCCCCCCTAGCCCACCTCCATTTATTAAGACCCCCGTTTTTCAGCTCCCGAAGATTACTTTCCACCAGCAAGCTAATGATCATACAACACCGTTTATTCTTTCACATGCTCTCATCTGATATACCAAAACCTCAATCTTTACCCCGAGTGTGACAAACAGAACAATTATGATGTCCTCGTTGACAGTTATAATCGTTTTCTTATCAACGGGATTTTGTATTGTGACATTCTCCGCATACCGAATGTCTTTCAGGTTTCTATAAATAGCTCCAAGTCGCAACATCATGATCTAAACGCGTGAAGATAAAACCGACCATACTCTTTATGATACTAATTCGTATTTGGTTGTCAAGTTATATGTAGATTTGCTGTCTGATTGGTTTGGAATTACATCATTGGGAATTTGATTGGTTCAATTGAAAAATGTTTTGTGAAACTACTTAACCTGACAGGAGAGCTTAATGGCTTTTAATTTTTTTTGTTGCCTAATGTGAAATTCTGATTAGTTAGAAATGACATGATGATAAACTGATCGGTTAGTTCAAAAATGTCACCATTTGAAGTTTTACCCTGATTGAAAAATATAAGACCATTTCTAAAAATAAACAGTTAAATTCTCTATGAACCAATCATATAGTTCCAATTACTTGCAATCTGAGACAATATCATGCAGGTCAGATGTAAACTCTAAAAGAATCAACATATTTTAATCTTAATCCATCAATTGTCTTCTATTCTATGTCGTAATCTTATTTGTAAACGTTCCTCGATTGATTAACTGTTTATTGCTTAAGCATGTCGAGTATTTCATGTACGTACTCTCATTTAGCCATCTATGTGTATTTCAGTGTTTATTTCATAGATTGACTTACTGCAATAGTTGATGAAAGTATTAGGGATCGTCTCAAAATTTTGTCTAATTTAGACTATTGATTGGCTGAATATTACATCATGAAGAGTCTGATTGGTTCATTAAATAGTCAGAATTCCTTAAGTCGAAAATTATGATATTATTTTTAAATGAACCAATCATAATCTTGATTACGCAGTATCCAACCAATCAACAGTCTAAATGAAACAAACTTTTGAGATGATCCTTTACTCTAATTAATTAAATCATTTTTTCTCTACTGAGTTTTGTTGATTGTTTGACGAAAAACGGAATTCTGTAGACCACTGGTTTTGACTTATTTGTTTATCTTAAGTACATGGACGCATAATATTGAATTCTCCTCTTCATGACAACATGTTAAAGAGATGATATTTTAGAAAGAAAATGAAACGAGATTGAGTTGAGAGGAGAAGGGGGATCATCTTTTAAATGTCTTCGGAATCGATTTCTTGTTTGTTTTATGTTTTGATACTTGTTGTTTGAAGCGCCGTTCTTTGTTATTGTTTGGTATCTGTGTTTTATCAGTTACTTTCTGAGAAAATCTGATATCATTTCATCATGTGTTTTTTTTCATTTATAAGTTGATTTATTTTAGAAAATTGTTTGAATTTTTATTGAGTTAGAGAAGGATTTTTTTAATGTGGAAACTTGAATGATTCTTCATATTTTGCTTCTCTAGTGATATTAGTCAGATTTTTTCTTTGTAACGTGAAATAAAAGTTTTATATTGTGACAACTATTAACAAATTATTGTGTTATGATGAATAAAAGTAAATAAAGTAAATAAATAAGTAAATGAGAGTTAGACTGGCGAGGGAGGGATCTTAAGGAACGTTTGACATGCTATGTATTTACCTGGATAAATAATGTTCATCATTTCTTTACTTATGCAGCACGTTTCAGTATGACAATAATGAATTATATAGGTTTCACTTCTGTTTTGTTAGACATTTTAATTATTCATTAGTCTGCTTTGGAATTTTGAGTAATTATTCATTTTGGTTTATTTGGTTCATGATATCAGCTAGCTTTTGTTTGTTTTTGAAGCTTGAAAAGTTGTTTTTCGAATACAGATATTGGAGTTAGCTGGAATAGGGAGGTATCTTTAGGATATCACTAGTGTTATTGCCTTGGCATGGCATGGCATGGATATTATTTTATCGACGACATTTTACAATGTGAGATTATCTTGTTAGGATAAATATAAAGGCACACTTATAACGTTTCCATTTAGTTCGATTTCCATTTTTTAATCACAATACCCTCTTTGCCCTGTACCAATTATCGCCCATCACCACCACCACCCAATAAAGTCAAAATAAGGCATTGACACTCACCCACACATCTCTAAACACGTCCTCGTATACAACCTTGGTGCAGATATCTGTATACCACACGAAGGCTTCTCAGAACTGGCAGATATATTTTGTGTATAAAATGGAACATATATCTGTATACCACACGAAGGCTTCTCAGAACTGGCAGATATATTTTGTGTATAAAATGGAACAGATATCTGTATACCACACGAAGGCTTCTCAGAACTGGCAGATATATTTTGTGTATAAAATGGAACCCCAAACGAAATGGAAATGTTATTCTTACTTCAGAGATTATTTAGATGAGTGAAATTATCTCGTTAGAACAGTGGATGAAGAAGAGAATTAGTTTGAGGAGGTGCCTTCTAAGTACATTAGTTTTCTTTCCTGGAGTTTTTTTTAAAATTAACTTAAAAAAGATAAGTGATGATTTTTCTACGAGTTTGTTTTCTAGAGAATATATTTTATGTCTTCTTGCTCATTTCATGGTATCAAATTTGACTTTAGAATAGGAATTATTCGTTTCAAAAAAGATAATTTCAAATCTTTGGTGAATTTAGACTATTGTTGTGTTTGATATTGCACTGTTTAGATTCTAATTCGTTCATTGGATTAAAGTGTGACAATTTCAAACACTTTCTACATCATGTAATATTCAACCAGTCAATCAATAGGCTAAATGAGCCAAATTGTAGAGAAGTTTTTTTTTCTCAATAAACTTTACTTTTTTGTGTCAGAACTATTTTGTATTGTTAAGAAATCATTAACATTTGCAAAAGAAGAAGTTAAATTTGTTTGAAGAGTAGAAATGAATACATTGCTGTCAGATGTTGGAGATGTTTTTTCTTTATTAACTTAAAAAAAAATATGAAGATGTCATGTTATGCATAAATATTTGTCGATAGTATTGTCTTGTTATTCTTGTGCAAATAGCGAGGCAATTTAAAAGAGCATCTTAAGAATTTTCTTGCAAAGGAAGTACATGTGTTTTTTCTATTTGTGTATCTGAATTTGATTACTTTACCATTAATGTATTTTCTCTGTTGCAAACAAGATTACGATATACTGTTGTTGATTACTCACGTAGATGAAAAATAAAATTGCTTTTTTGTAACGACGAGAATATTAAGAAATTTAAAAATGCAAGTGAGTGACAGCCTTTCAAAAATTTACGTTGCGATTAATGACAAACAATTAAAAAGGAGAGCAGGATTGGCCACATTGGAGATTGACTCAGTGGCGGATCTGGAGTGTCTTCAGTGTCTTCGTGAAGACACTCATTTTTGATAAGAAGAATTATCTTTTGACAGTATTTTGTATTATTTAAGACTAAGTTGGCCCTATAAATTGTTAAACTGGGTTCAAGATGATAAACACTCTAAAAAAATAGGTCCTTTAGTATGTGTTTTCATGCGTTTTAAGTGTTTCAATTTTCAATTTTCCGTTAGCTAAGTGGGAAAAAGTATATATCACTTTTGAAGACCCTCAGAAAATGGGCCAGATCCGCCACTGTGACTCACACATATAAATTATCTTAGGGATCATCTCATCTCATTGGCTGAATATTACCTCATGAAGATTCTGGTTGACTCATTTAAGAATTATATCTTCATTTTAGACTTTCAAGGGAAGGAAACATCAAATTGTGACATAAAAAGATTGACATAATTATGCCAAGATAAACTTTTTTTAAAATTGCATCATAACAATTCGATAATGGTTTTGACAAAATATCAAATAATGACTATCTGATGAGTTTTTAGATGTTTTTATGATGAAGTTGACAGCTGATGGCAGCAGACTTTCACTGATTATTGCTGTTCATACAAAACTTTGGACCTTGCTCTAATCCTAAAAAATGGAAATATATTTTTATTAGCTTGAAGTTTATAAGCATATCCTTAGCATATTTTAAGATTTAGAAATATAATCTTATATGTACATTTAACATGGATAGATAAGCATCGATAAGCATTTTTTTCAGAAATTTTATTTTAAACATATTGAGAGGCTAAGCCAGAAAAAAATAATGCGTATAAAAAGAGAGTGTAGTAGAAATAAGAAAGGTTTAATTCTTTGGGGTATTTATAAAATTGTAATATGATGTTCATAGCCATTTTATTTGTATTGTTTGTTCTTCATTTGTGCTTCTGTTTATTTTACATATTTTCCATGAGAACAGGGATTTGAAATTTGAAATTTGGCCAGAAAACAAATGATGAGAGGCTGGACAGGCAAAAATAACACACTGAGCATCTTTTTGGTTCTCACGAAAATTATGTGTTGCTTATCTCCTATAATTAAGAAATACTTAGAATAAGATAAACAGTTTTTGTTGTTGTAAAGAAATGTTATGCACAAAACTTCCGCAGTTAAGTACAAAAATAATTTGTATTCAGTTTAGAGATCATCTGAAAATTTTGTCTAATTCAGACTATAGATTGGTTGAATCTTACATCATGTAGGTTTTAATTGGCTCACGAAATAAATTTTTTTTAGAAAATTTCAAAATTGTGATATTTTTAGATTAACGAATTAGGCTCCTTTTAATGTTATATTCAACCATGGTCTAAATAGTCTTAAGATTCTTCGGTATTGTCTAATAGTTATGAGTAAATTTGTCAATTAATTAGTTGGACATTTCTTACAGTCTCAGGAACTATTGCCAAATTTGAGCTATTATACCTATTTGATTGGTTAGAAATTACAGCATCAGGAAGCCTATTGGTTCAATCTAAATTGCCACAATTTGATGTTTTGTTAAAATCAAAAATAATACAAACGTCTCTATATGAATCAATCAGAATCTTGATGATGTAATTTACAACCAATTGAATTATTCATAAATTGGTAACAACCCACAATCCCTTGTAGTATACTTAATTTTTGATTTTTCAACTATTTATATTATTTGATGAAATTGATATGGATTGATAAAGAATTGATATGATAAATATTGAATTAAATGGAACAGCCTGTAGTGATCTTTCATAGTAAAAGGTTTATTTCTATTTTGCCTACTTCCTCTAAATAATAAATGATTGGAGGAGAAGATCAAAGGACATATCTATAGATACTTTTTAATGAAAAACTCTTAATTGGTTTTGATTGAGGTTTTATTTTTATTAGCCGATTTTTCATCAATGATAGAAATTTGAACTTCTTATTTCTTTATGTATTTTGTGTCAAAACTGATTTTCTCCTGTTGCTTTATGCCAGTTGGCATTACACGAAAGACCTTTAACTTTATTAGTTAGGGGTTTTCTGCAAATTATTGGTGAATTTGCCATCTGATTGGTTAGAAATTATGTGATCAAGAATCTTATTGGTTGATTTCAAAATGTCATCATTTGATGTTTTGTTTAAGTTGAAAATGATGAAGTGAACCAATCAGATTCTTAATGATGGTTTTACATACAACCAATCAAATGTTGCCATAATTTTTAGACGATCCCTTAACTCCATTGCAAATGATGACCTTAGTAACAGATTAGACGTTGTTATTTAGATTTAGTTTTCGATATTTACTTTGAATCTTTATTTGAATCCTTTGAATCTTTATTTGGCTTCAAATCTTGTTCTTCTAAATAGTAAAATAAACTACATTGATTGGTAGAAAGTTACATCATGCAGATTCTGATTGGTTGATTTCAAAATCTCATCATTTGATATTTTGATAAAACTAAAACTCATGTTAAAATTCTTAAGTAAACCAATCAAAATCTTGGTAATGTAATATTCAACCAATGAGAGCAACATATTCTTAACATTATTCTATTCACATAGAGAAGTTCAAACATGAAAATATTAAGTTGAAATCTTAGGACACCAAACACAAACACGACGAGATATGTATTTACACAAGTATTAGACGGCACTGCCTGCACAGGAAGAGACTACAGGAAGACAATGGATATTGATTTTAATTCTGTCGAGTTTCTCGATAAACATGTTCTAAAACAAAGCAATAATTTCAACCAAAATGAAACGACGTTTAAAATTGGCGATAACCGTTTGAACGAAGGACGTTTCGACTCGTTATATAGACCGACGTTGAAGCAAAGCAATAAAGAGTATTCGCCGACGTATACAGAATCCAATGATAATAAAAATGTAACTAGTAATGGGACAGTTCGGACAGCATTGAAACAAATACCATCAAACTATGTGCAAACTGAAAGAACATATGATATAGTAAGAGATGTCGAGAACGTACCTTTCAAGACCTCATTGAAACAAGTGCCTTCGAGTGCATCACAAACCGAAAAGACATTCGATATTACTAGAGATGTGAATAATATGCCTTATAGGACTTCTTTAAAACAGGTACAGTCAAACTCTTTGCAGACTGAAAAGACTTTCGATATCACACACGATGTAAATAATACACCCGCGAAGACTGCTTTGAAGCAAGTACCATCGAATGCATCACAAACTGCAAAAACATTTCATATTGGTACTAGTGGTAGTAACAACAATGATGATGTTTTTACAAAATCGAAAGTAAGGACCTCTAAATCACTTTGTGGGGACTTTTCATCTCCATTTGGTGTAAATCGCGGTAGATCTCTTTCGACGAATACTTCACCACGAACTTCTGGAGATTTCCAAAACAATAGTGAATATAACAAAGCAAATTCATACGCTCCAAGACACTCAGGTGATTTCAATATTAGTTCGCAGCGCTCATCTGGTGACTTTAACGACTCTCCTTTTAAATTAGAGAAGACAAATGCAGCAAAATTATCATCCGCACAGAAATTAGTTTTTTCTGCACCGCGAAGAAATTACAACTTTACATCTAATAAGCAACAGGCTAAAGATGCCTTGTCAGAAATTAAACGTGAAATGTCTCCTACGAAAATGGATAGTTCAAATGGACATACAAATCTATATGTTGATACTGGTTATGCTAATAATCGTTATTCGCAAGGTACTTTACAAAAATGTCAAGATATATTAAAAAATACGTTGACAGAGACAAATAACATGAGTAGTAGCTCGAATCCAAAAACTTTATTACGTTCAAATTCTGAACCGAATATGTCTCTTGTCGAAAAGGGTGTTTTCCCACCAACACGACGAGGTCAGAAGAAACCTGATCCAGTACAAGTTCATCGAGAATCATTTTTCAAATCAGTTGAAGAAAGCAGGAGACGAGATGAAGAGGAACGCAAAAATAAATTGAGTCCAACTTCACCAACTAATTCGCAGAATCCACCGATATCTCCTCGTCAGATGAATAAACTTCAAGTAGAAAGCCACCTCATATCACCGCCAAAACATAACGAGAAGAAACAATCATCCAGTGAAAGTTATAAACACTTTCATGAAACGGGTATAACAATAACAACACCCGGTCCTATGATACCTTCTTCAACGACGACACAATTGACTTCACCTTGTTTACCTTCCCCAACTCATTCTGCAGGTGTGCAGAGTTTCCCCGCCTCACCCGAATCGAACCCGTTTAATTTTAACCGTTCGCCTGTTGAAAAGAAAGCTGCCCTTTCTAATGTATATTTATTAGTTGACCAGCAAGACAAAAATAAAATTAGTTCATCAACTACTGATGATCGAACAAGCTTGAACAAAAAAGTAGGTGGAGCAAGTGAGGTTAAATCAAATAGTACACCGAAAAGTAGTATTGGCAATTACAAATCGAAATTTGATAGTATATATAAGTATGCCGGAGGAGTATCTGATGTGGATCTTAAAAATGATAAAATAAGTTTACCAGCAGCTGGTGTTCCAAGCGATGTTTCACATTCCCCCACTGAGAATCTTATAAAACATAGCCTTGATAATGAAGTATTTGTCGAACCAAAACGATCCAGTTTTCCTTGCGAGATTCGAAATTATCCAGCTGGAGTTCCAAGTGATATATCTCATTCTCCGACGGAGACCCTTATAAAGCATAGTCTGGATAATCAAGTGTATGTTGAGCCAAAACGGTCTAGTCTAACGCAACAAGGTCGAAATTATCCAGCTGGTGTTCGAAGTGAAAGATCACATTCTCCGACAGAGAACCTTATTAAACATAGTCTCTGCGATGAAGTGTATGTTGAGCCAAACCGGCCCAGTCTAACTCAACAAGGTCGAAATTATCCAGCTGGTGTCCGTAGTGAAAGATCCCATTTTCCTACAGAGAGCCTTATTAAACATAGTCTCTGCGATGAAGTGTTTGCAGAACCAAAACGTCCAAGTTTAACTCAACAGATTCAAAATCAACCAGCGGGAGTGCCAAGCCACCCTGTGACTAGAGCTTCTTATCGAAGCACGAGATCTGAAAATGGTTTTGATCGATGTGATACATATTCACTACCTGATAATATGACGTATACTGTATCTCCAAGAGATAAACATTTTTCAGCTGGTATTCCCACCTGTCGCGATCATTCTCCAACCCCGCCTGGTTTACCGTTCCCGGCTGCAAACCATCCCGTATCACCCCACACATCGCTTTGGGTTCAGTCTACAACATTGAGTTCGCCGCCAGACAAGAAATCTCCTGATAGTTTATACGGCCTTGTTAACGAACAAACATTTACTCCTATGTATGGGCATTCACCAAAAACGAATATGCATGCAGCTGGTGTGCCTAGCGATCCAAATCGTTCGACAACAAATAGTGTTTATGATTATGATACAATGTCAATGATGGAAGAAGCATTTAATAATTTTTCACTACTACATACTGAGATTGCAACCAATGTTCCAACACAAGTAAGATTTTATGGTCTTTATTTGTTTTCTTACTGTTCTGGCTCTTCTTTAGTTCAGATATGATTTTCTCTCTTGTAATTTCTGATAATATAGCACAAAAGGAACAAATATTATGCTGATGTAGAATGTAATCCTGGACCTTAGAGCAATGGACCAGTCAAAAATACATCTCAGGGGTTTGGCTTTAGCCATTCTAGGGGAATAAATTCAAAAGTATTTCTGCACATTAATACCAACTATAGTGGCCCCAGTGCTAAGATGTATTCTATAGACTTCTTTGTGAGATTGAATCTCACTTACTGTTATTGTTTCCTCTAAAACAATTTGTAGTGAAAAAGTTTATAGTTTCATCACTGAAATCCGTTTTTATTTTCTTTGATTTGAAGATATAAGATTTATCAAGATAATGTTTACATTTTAAGAATGTATGAGACTTGGAGCATTAGAATATCATTGCCTCGTCAAAATTACTGACTGTGCAAACAAAATAAGAGTTATCGTTAATTAAGTGACAAATTGCATGACGTTGTTGAGTCTTTATTACCAAAATCAGCCAAATGCGTCTGTTTCTACTGATTCCTATTACGGCTTCTATAAAAGACTATATATGGAGTCAAAATGTTCTCAGTATTGACATGCATGCTTCGAACAGCATTATGTCAAGTCTACTGCTGAGCCATGGCTAGGAAACACAGTTTAGACAAGAGATTAATTAAAGTTTTTCATACAGTGTTGTGTAGTCGGATTTTAAATAAGGGAACATCTTAAAAGTTTGTCTGATTTAGTCTATTGATTGGTTGAATATATCATGAAGATTTTAATTGGTTCACTGAAAAATGTCTTTATCATTATTTATTTTAACAAAACATCAAATTGTGTCATTTTCAAGTGAATCAATCATATTCTTCGTAATGTAATGTTAAACCAAGCAATACAGCAGTCTGAATTAGTCAAAGTTTTGAGACGATTCCTAACGTTTATGTTAATCTTGGTGAATAAGCTAATTATCAATTGTAGAACGTAATATCCGTTTAAGATTAGACAATGATATTGGCAGCCGTTGCAAGCCCAATATACACACACGATGATTTATATAAGGAATCAGGAACAGTGGTGGATCTGGATCAATTTCTGAGTGTCTTCAAAATTGATATTTTCCCCATTTTAGAGGGAAATTTAAAAAATTAAAGCACTTGATACGCATAGAAAAGCATGAAAGCACATATTTTTCAGAGTGTTTGCCTTTATTTTGAATCCAGTTCAACAATTAATAGGGCCAACTTAGTCTTATATAATAAAAACCTGCCATAAATATTTGTTCTTATCAAAAAC
>JAUKPT010004832.1:0-10843 GCA_032273505.1 Nanomia bijuga
TTTTAACTATGCTTTCTACTTGACAGATCACCTGAGGCTACTTTTTTGCTAATTGTTATGAAAAACGGGTTTCTTATTTAGAAAATAATGGGAAAAGTTTATTCAAACTAGAGACAACTTTTGAGAATCGCTCTTATGAATTAACGTTTAACATAAAACGACAAAAATATATTGATACGTAGGAAAGCAAGCAGCGATGAAAAATTGTTTGTCATCATTTTGAGAAACAAGCTTAATCTAGAAATAGAAAATTTAATGATTCATTTGTATCTGTAACAATCATACTGTTCAGAGAGCTAGCTTGACGTTCTCAAGATTAAAATAATAGAAACCTTTTTCAGTGATTCAAAATGACATCATGTGTGGCATCACGAACAATCTATTCAAACAATTTATTTCAGCTGCATTAGCAAGTAAACAAGTTCGATATGGTTAGCGGAAAAATGAATTCTTCTTTCGTGAGCATCATGTGGTTACAAAATTCAGCTACATTTGTCAGTTTGATTAATTCTGTCGCTCATCATAAACAGCACGCGGTCCATCCTACGTCTGATTGTAAGATTAGTCGAAAATAACCTTGATTTCAAAGGAATGGATCTTGCAAAGAAATGTGTTAAATTTGTAATCAAAATATTTTTGATTACAAAATTATATAGAAATTTATTTTGATGCTTTGCTCATTAATTAAAGATTGGTGCATATTGACGTCAGAAGCGTCACTTCTGAGGGTAGGATGGAGGCAGAAGGACAATTAAGAAATTGAAAAATCTTGTGAAAGAATTTGGATTACTATTGCAATTTTCAATCTTGTTTTCAAATTCTGTGCTAGGATTTTTGAAAAAAATATTCTTGTCCAAACGCTATGAAAAATTTCACTACTGTTTGATATACTAAAGGAAAAATTAAATCTCAAGTTGGGTGATAAAAATTCATTGAATATTTACCTCAAAATGTGCAAATTCGTGTACATGTTTATTAAAACTGATGTCGCTAAAGAAGCTTGAAAAAATAAAAGACTCATTTGAATGCTCCATGAATTCGTAGAGTCATATACCCAAAGAAAATAAAGACTGGTAAATTGATAGAGATGTTACCAAACTTTGTCCACTAATGGTTAATGGTTAATGGTTTGCACTTATGATGAAACAGCCATGTACAAGCTCTTTACGTACTTATCGAGGCAATGGTTTAAGTCCAACCTAGTGTTTCGTCAACTACCAATTGACTACCCAGTTTCCCTCACATGGCATGGGTCGACCCGTTGGCATTGCCTAACGATAGTTAATCTGCCCTCGCTAAGAGCCCGAGTTGAGTGCATTTTTATTGCATCATTTTTGATGACACTCACCTCTACCATCCGCGTCCCCCATCCAGTAAGTATCTCTCGACAACGATGCTTTTGCTATTAGAAATTGGGTGTGATCACGTTGACCAATTTTTGTTCTATTTCGGTCCTATTTTGGTCCTATTTTGGCAAAAAGGCAGAAAAATCACTTTGGACAAAGATTTCACGACCAAAACATTCTCTAGTTATATATTCTAAGCCAATTTTTAACTTTTTGGCCAAAATACTTCTAAATTAGGTAAAAAGAAAACTCTTTTTTACGTTCAAAAATATCTAAACTTATCTAAATATATAAAAAACCAGAAATATTTCATTCAACAAAAAACTTCACACGCAAAGTACATAACAGATCTGACTATACTATCCAAATTAAATACACGAATCATAGTATTTACACCAAACCAAGCTTCTTTCTCACTTTGTAGCATTAACAAAAATCACGGGTAGAAGAACGACCAGTAAAGCGTTTTTCAGAATGGGATTTTATTTTGCGACAGAATTCTCGACCGTCTATTACTTCTTCCCTAAATAACCCAGCACATAACCAGCAAATAGAATAGATATACATACGACGTCAACAATGGATTCTAACCCACCCACTAAATATGATGAATAAAGCAAGTCATACCTGTATCACTACAAACGATAAAGCACTAATTGGTCAAATGGCGCATTCCAACTAACCGTTAAAATAAAGTCTGGAATCAATTCCTTCGAAACCATAATTTGATAAAATATGTTTTTCTAGAAGGGTGAGGGATGAAAAAGGTGTGTGAAATATCGGAATATTTGCTACAATAATCGAAAATAAAGACATAGGAAACCTAAAGACTTTCTGACTGTTGAAATATCGGAAACATTCCCCCTTCAAGAAAGCAAAATGAAGTTCGTTCAATCAAAACTTGAAAAAGGGATTTTGCTGATTCTGATTCATAGCGATGACAGGCTAGCTGTCAATCAAGGAAAAATGTTTTCCACGTTTTAATTCTATTTCTCCAAACGAATACATGAATAACCCATGACCATGAGATAAAAGAGGATCTTTCTGCGTTTCTAGATGTCATTCTATTTTCTATAATGAAGTGTCAAATAATATTCTTTCCCTGTTTCAGCCTGTTTTGTTCTTGTTAGTTGTTACTTCGACAACTATATAATCTATAAGTGCGTATCTGGGATTGTCGGTAAATTTGACGTTTGATTCGTTGGAAATTAAATTAAATATTTGATTGGTTGTATTCAAAACTTAGAATATCACAATTTGAACGCGTTTTGAAAACTAAAAATGATGAGAAAAATTTAATTAAACCAATCAGAATTGCGATCTTGTTTATCTTCAACCTATCAAATCACATATTTAACAATGATTTGAATACAATTTCTTAAAATACTGAAATCACTCGGAAAAATGTTTAAAATGATTTTGCTGAGTTAAAACATGATGATCATGTAGTGGTTTGTTGGTTTTCTCTTGCTCGATTCATCCAGTCATCACTCACATAAACAAACACATCATCAATAAACAATATTTGTGAAATAAAAAATGGTTTCGTACGTTAAAAATACTTTTGTCGAAAGTTATATAACATTTTACATCACATGATTTGGTGTCAAAAGCATCAGAAAGAACGAATGTCTTCCTTATTGTCAAAAATGAGTAGTGTCAGGAAAGTAGCATCCACAACTCTTGCCTAAGTCATATAACGTCTCGTCGTACAAGATTTGGTGTTAGGATCAAGACAAAGAAATCAAAATTAAGAAAATGCGGTGGAAATGATACATTGCAGCATTATGGCACACTGAATACCGATTCGATTGAAAATCCTTATTTCCGTCATGGACCTAAGAAAACTACATAGACTGGAAATTCGGATTGGTTCTTTCGTTCTTTCAAAATATATTTGTAAGGCACCTTTACGGCCCTAGCAAGGTTTCCTATGTAAAATAAAGGAGTAAAAATGGCGTCGTGTGACGCAGATAAACAGGGTAAAAATGATTTTGTCATTAAACAACACCAATGAACTAACAAATTAAACTCAAATGTACAACCTCTTTCTAGAATCTGTACTCTCTTGGGATAACTAGCGCGTTCTCATAGCTCTGCCTATTCTGATGGTCTTAAACCTGCGAAATTTTCTTTGTTTATGCAAACCTGAGTGTGAACAATATAATCTCGAAATTTCCTGTTTTTCTTTAGTCTATGTTTCCGACCATGTTGTAATTGGACCATTCAGTTGTAGTTTATTTACTCATCCTTCGGTTTCGCACCTATTACTGAGATACGACCAATCATCTAGCAATTTGTTATTTAAATTATAAATGATAATCAGTTCTCGAAGAAATAAGAAATAAAAATAATAGAAAAATGGTGTGTGGGAAGAAATAAGAGGTTTTGGCCAAAATATTTACAGGTGTCGTTGACCAAAAGAAATAAAACTACAATTTATTTGATTGGAAATTGCTTATCAATCAAATTGGCCCCTATACTGGAGAAAAGTCTTGGCCCTAATTTTAGGTTTCTTCATAACTCCACCATTTCTCATCCAATTACCTACATTTTTAGTCAGGTAAGAGCTATAGTAGTTAACTTTAGTATAGTGAAGAAATGATTTGAAAAAGATGAAAGGAAGTAATCTCAATCTCAGTAATTGACGAATGACATTAATAAATTACTAATGCATATTTTATCATGACATTACCTTATCTTTTGAAGATGCAAGTAACTTATTTCAACTCCCAATACATCATATAGACCGTTATTTCGAGTATTTGCGAATTTTCATCTTCGTTGTTTCTCTACTTTCTTTCATTCTTTTAAATTATCTTTTCACTTTAGTAAAGTACTTTACTATAGCTCTTACCTGACCGAAAATGGAGATAATTGGTTAAGAAATTCTGGAGTTATAAAGAAACCTAGAGTTAGTGCCAAGAATTTTTAAATGTACTTTTAGATAGCTGGATCGGGTATGAAGAGTAGACGAAAAAAGTATGGTTTGCTATGTTTGGATTTCTACTTCCCGAGATAATTGAGATTGAAATTGGCGAAATTTTCGATCGCTTCCCCTGCTATGTTTACAAAGCGTAATCATACCATATAAAAACTTTCAGTATAGTCAACATTCAAAAAAGTATCTAGTTACCTCATTTAGAATGGTAAAACAACTCCTTTTTTTTGCTCCATCAGTACTATTTAGAACTACTGACAATAATCAAGCGATAAGTATTTTTTCTTTGACCAACTTGGTTTAACGGTTCCCCCTAGACAATTTTGCATCGCAAGAAAATTTAAGCCAACAAATCAAAATTAAATACAACACAAAAAAAAACACGAAGAATTATAAAACAATAATAAATATTGTTAGTCCTTTTAAATATGAATTATATTCAAAACAAAAGGAAACATATCATATAGCCATTTTCGCCATGGGGAATTACCTTATATGCAAAAATAGGTAAATAGAAACCCACTCACTTTTTTACGTTCAAAATTATCTAGATTTGAATAAAAAACAGAAATATTTTATTATGCATATAGCCATTTTCGCCACGCGGAATTACCTTTTAGGTGACTTTGATTTAATATTATCACATACATATAAATCTCCGTAAATTTGTGTGCTATTTAAGGCCCAACCATATACTACGTAAGCAAAAAAAAACAGATTTTTTTGACCCTCCCTCCCTACAAATACAAAAGCATACATGCATGTCAGTGCCTGTCCTCCTTCTATGTACATGCTCACGCACGATTCCCATTTTTCAAAATAGATCGAAAAAAAGAAGACCAGAGTTAGCATTTCATACTTGGGTGACAAAACTTAGACAAGACACGAGTGAATAGAGATTATTATAAGCACATAAAATACATTAAGTGCAAGATAATTTCTTAACTATTGCCCATTTCAATCGATATCTCCTCTTCAAAAGGTCATTCCATAAATTTTGATTCCATATTTTTATGATAAGCATCGAGTTTTAATTTGTGATGGTCTGGATGCTCGTATTTTCATCAGATTCATCATAAAGCATAAATACGATATGCGTACGCAATAGCATACGCATAGCCAAAAACCCTCCCTTCCTCCTTATACAAAGCCATACTCTTTCAAGCTTCATCCTTACTCCCTTTTTTCATGCATACGTAGTATATGGATGGTCCCTTATTCGCTTTTTATTTGTTTGCTTTTTTTTTCAATTTCTTCGTTCGAAAAAGATTTTGAAACCGTTTTTTGAGCAGAGAGAAATACAATTAGTGAATACAACTAGCCAAGACAAATGACAAAAAGAATACCTAATAGCCTAATAGTCAATATCCATAGAAATTCGTCTAACGACTCACCCAATATTAAATTAACCGACAAAAGCTACGAAACTGATATCATTCATCTATAACTTTTGATTCTCCGAATGTATTGACCAATATATCTCGAGATGCAGCCTGGTGTTTTTCCTTAATACGAGTCTCTTCTGTTTTACCACGCTGCTTTACATTTTCTTTACAATCTCCAGTCACTATGAATATGGAATTGCAACTGTGTACTGAACTGGAAGAATAACTATAGCAAGAGAAAGACTTGACATGACCGATGATAACGTCTGCCATGTTCCAATTTGACATCATATCTACCGTTCCGTCATTTGTATTTGTTTTTACAGTTTTTACATTAAATGAAGATGGAAGTTGTGTTTTGTCAATTATTACATCTCCAGAAATGAGCACATAGGGATTTTCTTTCTTTAAATCAATCGAAGATATGATTTTAACCAAGCTGCGGTCATCGCTCTCCTCGTATATAATGCAAGGTTCGCCACTGGTATTGCAAAGAGGCACGGTTTCTGCTATATTGATCAGAAGATGTACTGATAAAATGGTTCGTGTGAGGACTGTTACAATAGCATCCCCTAATCTGTATGGTACACTCACGTGATCATAAATTCCAATAGAGGTTGCGTACTCACCTCCTTGGCATGCACGTGCATCTTTAAAGTGCATGTTTGCAAATTGACTCTCAGAAATCCTTCCGTTGTCTTTGCTGGATTCTTCTCCTAGATTTTGTCGGATTCTCTTTAGTAAACTAGGGTGGCACATGTTGTATATCAAAACTGGGCAATAGAAATGGGATTTTAGACTGAGAATATAATAAAAGCAGGCGTCGATGAACGCACTACGCTCTAGAGAATTATCTCCATTGTTTTCTGTGCTTTCATAAGTGTCTAGCCATCCTTTATTTGTCATATACTTGAAATGTTTGACTTTTGTCGACAAGGACATTTTAGACATCAATGACAACGCCTCCTTCTGCTTCTTGCACTACTTTAACCAATTCAACAATAGCTCTATCAGAACGATAATTGCTTCCTTTTAGATCGTGAATTTCAAATGCGTAATCATTAAAGGTATAATTCACATGAGTATGGTCGATATCTAATTCCATCGACACTGAAATCAAATGAACTCCAGATTTCAAAGCGGTTTGCATAGTATTCGTAATATCAGGTTTGAAAAGGTCAGCGAGACAAAACTCATCAAATGCAATTAAACCTATTTCGTCTAAAGAAGTTTTTGAGGAAAGTTCTGTGCAAAATTTCACCCTTCCTTCATCGATCAGATCTTTTAACTTTGATTCCATTTGTTGGAAAAGCACTGTATGCTCTCCAGGGGCGATATACAAAGCTTTAGAAGTTGGCCATTGTTTACAAAAATGTCGGAGTGCATGAAGTAAGATGAACGTCTTTCCTGAACCAGGACACCCAGTCACAAACTGACAAAGAGATTGGCAGAAAGACCCTGATAGCCGAGTATCTACATTTATGGTAAAATGCAGTGAGTCAATAACCGGCTTTTGTTGTCGAGACCATACGATTCTAGTCGAGTAACCATCATCCCTTTGTATCCAATGCTGGTTTGAGATACGGCCAAACAGTAGAGTATCAGCGTCTTCCATATTATGAAGGATTAGCAAACATCCTGTCAAAAATTTCATCTGCTTCATACGAGTTTTATCATTTTTTAGTTTACCAATTTTCTTCTTGACCCGTTCGAAAACCGTTTTAAAAACACCATCAAACTCTTCTTTGGTACTACCAATGTCATCAATTAAAGATTTCTTAACACATATGAGATTTTCTGTTGAAAGATTACAAGAACCATCCAATTCTTCAACAGCTTTGACTGTGATAGTTGTAACAGGAACTGATGGAACTTCTTCTTTTTGTTTATTAAGGCCAATACAAGTCAACTCTTTTATTAACATTTCCTTCTTTTCCACTAATGGAATGTCCATTTCTTCTGTTTCATCTTGATCGACAATTGTTTCAATAACTATAACACCGAATTCTTGAGATATAATAACACCGTCCAAAACTGCTGACCAGAACTCTGTAATCTCCTGACATTTTCTTCCGGACAGTTTCGCATTCGTTTCGTCAGATTTTCCCGTCAGAACCTCATTCAAATTGTCTTCCATCTTTCTTTTATTAAGATTATTAAAATATGTAACTCCAGTTTGACTCGATTTGCTGTGACGATTCAAAGCATCCATAATAATGATATCTAGTTTATCTTCCAGTTCCTTCTCATAAAACTCTTTCCCTTTTTCAGATTTGACATTGTATTGGGTATCACTCACCGATACAAGAACCTTCGGTATAAAACGTTCAGGGATTGTGGTTAGATCACTTTCAAAACAATTACCATAGTACGTATCGAGAAGACTAATGATAGACTTTCGATTTGAATTAGATAAAGAAACAAGATCGCAAGAACCTGGGAACTTGAACTTAACCCCTTCAGATACATCGTTAATAATTTCTTTGATATCAAGCACAAGAGCTTGGCAGTTGCTCTTCAACAGACTATACTTAAGCACAGTCTTCCAATTGTTGAGAATATCTTCGATGGCGATGTTAACCACATGCATCATTATGTTTAGTGGTTTCGTGTGGTCTGTTCCCTCGACTACTTTCACGTCCGCCGATTTGAATCTTCCATCTGCTTTAAATTTATACACAACATTCTCATGTTGCACGGAATACTGTACTATAATCCCAGAACCGTTCTTTTCGAATGAAAGATAGAACGGAACGACTTCGCCCTCTCTTTTGCATGTGAATACTTCAAATCGGTGATGCGTACGATAAATCGGACGACTTTTCGGTTCAAATACATGACGGAAAAAGTTGTATGTGTCGTTCGGGTATCGTTTGAAGTATATCATATCCATAGTGGACTGCCATGTCGTACTGTGGACGATTTGTGTTGACAACAGCTCTGGTAATGACAGCATTCTCTCCACCCATTCTTTACCGGTCTGCACGTTAAATGATTTAGTCGCTTCTTCGTGGTGGTAGAATTGATAACAAGGTCCGTTGATTTCGTTCTTCTTCCCCATGGTTACCGAAACGAAATCTCTCTTGAACTAATCAACTATATTCTCTCGAAAATAAATAATATCAATAAATAGTAATATTTTTGAGCGACTGAACCAACACGCAAACTCTCGAGTTCATTTGATTCTATTATTTTTTCCGTTTTATAGACTTGGGTTTGGACTTGCAGTTGGATTAACAGTGAAACGTCTAGGCATTTCGACAATGCGTGCAGTGTGATCAAAAATACTACTTATAAGATTAGCCCTATTTATACAGAGACGAAACTTCCATCCAGATAATTATTTTCTCAAGAGTTCTGAACTATAAAATAATTATCTAGATGAAAGTTTAGTCTCTGTATAAATAGGGCTATTATCTTTCTTAAAGCCCCAATACATCTACAGATAGTCTGCTATATATTCTATATTATTTCAAACAATAGTTATTTTTCTCGATTTTAGCATGCAAATATTGAAGGTGCGACTTCTATTTTTAAGGATCATTCTTTCGACTTTCCGTTTAGTTTTTGCACTTTTTTGTTGTTAATTTGCACAACAGTAGTGCTCTATTTACATCCCGACCACGTGCTTTCGGTGGTCACTTGCAGTTTGATTGGTTCAAAGTTACATCATCAAAAATCTGATTGGTTGATTTCAAAATGTCATCATTTGATAATTTGTAAAAATCAAAAATAATGCTAGAAATGTTTAGTGAACCAATCAGATTCTTGATGATGTAACTTTGAACCAATCAAACGGCAAACTTTACCACAATTTGCAGATAATCCCTAAACCGAAAAGAAAATCTGTCGAATGTGTGAAACCTTGGTAAATTAGCATAGGCGAATGGGCTTGACGGTTACTCCAAGTTCAGGGGGGAAGTCTTCTAACGGACACTTATTTGATAGCTTCTTTTCTCACTAATTTCTTTTTTACTATTTTTAGACGAAAAATATTGACATTTAAAAGCAATACTTTAGTCTCAGTAATTTACCAAATAAAAACACAGAACAAATTAATTTACATTATTTTATTGTCTATTGAAATTTTGTCACGCGCACTCAGGATAGAAGGCTAAAAATTTTTTATTATTGAAGACTAAGTTGGCACTGTAAATTGTTAAACTAGGTTCAAAATAGGTCCTGAAGAATGTACTTTTTGCGTTTCCAGTGTTTCAATATTATTTTCCCCACAGCTTGAGGTAAATATCACTTTTGAAGACACTCAGAAATTGGGCCAGATCCTCCACTGAGGCCGATCTATCGTTATGTTGATAGTTTCATCTACTTTACTTCTATTTCCAATAACCTTTCGAATTCCAATTACATAATCCATATAACATGGATCCATCAAAACTAAATTGTTGTCCCAGACATTTCCGGTATTAGGTAAATGGAAGTTCCCACCACATGGGTTATCCATGATTGCTATATTATTAATGTCTTATAAAAAAAAAGTATTATCTAATGAAACAAGAGGAAATCCCATTTGTTTTTTCGTCATCCTTTAGAGCCGATCGGAAAATAGATTCGTTTCTTACTCGCTATTTTCAACATCTCCTTTCAACTCCAAAAAAAAACTATTTTGAAATGGTAATCCTTCTGCTACTCAAAATAGAACCGATATTTATTATAGCACACGCTGGTGCAACATATTTGATTATAAAAAAAAACTCTTTTACTTTATGTCATAGTCTTGTTCTGTTTTCTTATTTTGAGATCTGAATTCTGATTAATTTTTACTAAAGGTCAACGAAAGAAACTAACTTTTTTTTTAACATGGTGCATGGGTGATTTTATAGAAGCTAGTTATTGAAATTTTTTCGTAATCTTTGAATCTATCTATTTTGTTTTATTTGTCTATATTTTGGTAGGATACTGCATAAGTTATACCTTAAGTGGATTAGTTTCCGCGTGGATTTATTTTCGTGTGGATTTATTTTCGCGTGGATTCATTTTCGCGAAAATTCAGGAAATGATCTGTTCGCGATAATTTGTGTTTTGATTAGATCGATAGTTTAACAGTCCAGAGATCTGAATTGCATTGATATATATGAAAGAAGTTATTTACCGGAACCTTCCAGGTATGTAAAACGCTATTTACCTGAATTGTTCTGATATGCAAAACGTTA
>JAUKPT010004833.1:0-10843 GCA_032273505.1 Nanomia bijuga
TTCGAAGAAAGTTACTGTTGGGACGAAGAAATAGATATCTTAGACGAACCTGAAACAGATGAAAATAAAGAAAATGCGTTCGAAGAATCGTATTGCTGGGATGATAAAATAGAAATTCCTTTTTATTCAATGCATTTTTAATAGTTCTTTTTAATTTTGCTTTAACCCCCTTGTATACACCTGGTCTATCTGTTATTTTTTCTTCTGTACTCCACCGGGGTTATTATTTTCCTACTCATGGGCTAATTGATTTTAATATGATCACTTTTGTTAACTCAGCAGATGTTGAAAAGATCTATTTGTAACACGTTCATTTTTTTAATATTTTTTTGAAAAAAATTGAGAAATCAATTTAAATCATTTCGTCTTTCTTACCGTAAATTTCTTCAAAACGCGAGAACACGCGGCAATATGTATCAATTATTCATTACTTAAGAGTTTTAGACATTGTGTTTTTCTTTGATTACAACCAGGAGACAGGGCCGGCGACACCGAGGGGCCAGGGGTGGGGGAGGCATGCCCCCCCCACTTTTCGGCCATACAATATTTTTTTTCGAAACCTAAAATCTTAGACTCATTGCCACGGCCACTCTTTAAATCTTTCTGTGAAAGACACCACTACGAACTTAGATATTCTTTGAGATACTCTTGACGTAGTCGGAGAAATAATCATTTTAGTCAAATTCTTTCCAAAGCGGTTCAATCAAAGAAAATCTACACGTCGATTCGGAACTTAGCGAGGAGGAAATCGAAACTGTTCCATCATTGATTGAATTCTCTGTGACAAGGTGGACCGTTCGTGCAAACACTTATAAAAGGGTTTTGTCAAACTATGATGCTCTGGTGAAGTTATGGGACCCTTGTCTCTCTAAGAAATTAGAGCAAGACATTAGGGGCCGTATTATCGGTTGCGCATACCAAATGAAAACTTTTAATTTTTCTTATGGCTTGAACTTTAGTCATATGATTTACTCTTTGACTGACAATCTATCAAAAGCTCTGCTGGAAGAAAATTTATCCGCATTAGAAGGACAGCGGATTGCGGACTTAACTGTCAAAACATTTCAAGGAATGAGAACAAATGGTAATGCAGATTCCTTTTTTGAATATGTCGAAAAAACCGCAAGCCTCCATAAATCTATCGATACACCTGTATCATTACGAAAAAGAAAGCGATGGTTATGAGAGGCAAATGGCGAAGAGTACCATTCAGAAACACCAAAAGTGTATTACAGGAAGATATACTTGGAATCACTTGACCTCATAATTTCTTCAATAAAAACCAGATTCGATTTTTAAAGATGGAGTCATTTATTTTGGAATCCCTTTCAGATGGCGATGTCAACCCCGAAATTCTCAAATTCATCGTAAACATGGACATCGATTTCCTAAAAGTTGAAACTTCAATTTTAAAATTGTACTGAAGAAAAAGTTGTTTGTTTTCGTGATGCTTACAATAAAATAAAGGGACTTAGTAGTGCAGAGAAAAGCCTTATACCAAATATCATTGTTCTGTGCAAAGTTCTTATCATGTGTCCAGCAACATCTTGCACCCCTGAAAGATCCTTTTCATCCGCTAGACGTTTACAAAGCTGGCTTCGGTCGAAAATGTCAAGCAAACGTTTTAACGCTTTGGCAGTCTGAAAAATCCACAAAGAACTTACAGACAAAATTGATTTGGCTTCAATCGGAAAATAATTTATTTCTTTGCACCCTCCTCAACGATATAATAACTTTGGCAAATTCACTTCTTAGATTAATATTAAAAAGTATCTATAAAACTATAATATGATTTTTGTCTGATTTTTATTAAGTATCTTGCACAAATTAGGCCAAGTAAATTTTATTATTTTATTATCATGAAACAACACTACGAATATATTTATTCCTCAATGAATAACATTTTATTTAATCATGATAAAATATTATTTCTTATTGGTCATATATTACGTAAGATATTATATTAGCTTATTTTTTGTTTATGCCTATATCATTTTATTTTTGTGATAAGGAATATGTTATCTAGTTAAAGGCAATATCTTTTTGTATTTAGTTTCCCCTCTCAATTTTTTTAAGAATTAAGACAACAAAGACTAAAAGATATCCAATATTTTTTTACTGTTAGGTAAGTAAGATAAATCAAAAAAAATTACTTAATTGTAATATCGCAGGACATACAGACCTTGTGAAAGGTTAAAATATACTCGAAACAACAATTAAATGTGACAATTAAATGTGAGGATTTCTTCAACTGAGGTACTAGAATTTGGTAATGAAAAAGGGCTAAAAGCGTGGAAATTCAAAATTCGTATAATATTTGCCCCCGCCCCCGCCACACTTACAAAAACGTGTCACCGGCCCTGCCACGCAAAAAAACATTATCAGATTTCCATTGAATTTAATACCGTTATTGTACTAGTTGGAAGGAAAATCAATTACAACAAGGTACAGTAACGTTATACTAATTCGGCAGATAAATATCCTTACCCCTTCAAAATTGGGCACTACATTAACCAGTCCTAATATCATCAAAAAACCTTGAAAAAATACACTCAAAATATATCATATCATATCATACAGGTCAACAAACCATATCTGAAACCTACTATAACAATCTATAGTCACTGCGATAAGAGCGACGTAACAAGACCGTTTTATCATATACTTGTCTACCTTATCTCGTTTTACTATTACGACTAGTGTGTGAACATCCTTCATGTCATCAGCCAGTGTCATTTCACACGTCCATATCACCGTACCGACATTTCGATACGTTCTACTTTGTTGTTTTCAGTCCATTCTAAGATTTGCCACAGGAAACTAAAATCAGATTGATTCCATATCAAAATATGTGAAAAAAGGGATTTGATTGGAGCAGGAACCAGATTGTTGTATTGCAACCATCAGAGGATATTGTAAAATAAGTTCGTAGACTTCCTTTGGACGAAAGATAGCCGATATTTTGTTTTCCTCTTTAGTCGAGATATTGCAATAAAGTTGAGAAATATTCTTTCTTGATTAGGTTTGTGTGTGTGTGTGTGTGTGTGTGTGTGTGTGTGTGTGTGTGTGTGTGTGTGTGTGTGTGAATAGTGAAATAGTAAATTTAACATCAATTATATCTATGATGAAGATTTGCCTAAAGTCGGCAAACGATTTTTGATCTACATTATTTTAACAGGGATACAACAGTCTTGTAAAAAAGCCTATCAAAATATCACAGTCTAAGACTGTAAAAATCATTTAGGCATTTTAGCATGCTGTCTTTGAAAAACGCACAGTCAGATATTGTAGTGTATGTATGTAGAAATCTTTCAACTGGATATTTAGAATGATCGGACAAATCGAAAATGCCAATAGTTTATAGAATATGTTTCTGTTTTCTTGGATACAAAAATGTCACGATTTTTAAAAGAACCATCGATTAGACATAGTTTGATATGAAAATGTTTCAACTAACTCACATGGATGAAAAGACCCGTCGGACATCGACGTGAACAGCTGCATGTCGTCTTTCTTTTAAAAGACAAAATGTCAGGCAGAGTAACTCAGCCATTTGCTTGGCGGGATGGGTTATGTCTAACTAAAGAAATAAATGTAGTCCGATGGAAAATAACATGCTATCGGATAAACGTCCGAAGTGTATAAAAAAAATATTTCCAGGCATGACTCATCGAGTAGATCTTCGAATTGCATTAGAGGAAATTAGGTACTGCGGGTACCGGCGGTAGCTGAAACGTAAAAAGTCAGCCGGAAAGAAAATTTCGTATGAAAGAAGTCATCTACTCCTACGGCACCTCATCTCGAAATTGATAAATGAAACATTCAAAAAATATTTAAATCTTCTCCAAACATGGACTTCTGAAGTGACATCAAGGATTTTCAATAACGCAACATTAAGTCAATTTCTCGCGTAATGATATAATGAGATAATATGTTACATCAGGATATAGTGGGTTCTTGATTAACGATAATCCTATATGTTTAACAAACTGTTTGACATCTGGAAATTGAAATCTAGCGCTTAGAATGTTGTGGAAGGAGACAGTAAGATTGTAGGATGGAACATCCGTGCCAAACTCTTAATATTCTTATCTAAAACCAACAGCGACCCTCTAAGTGGAGCCACCGATTCATTGATTTTGAAACTTTTCTTGATCGTCATTTATGATTCCTTTAGAAAAGATAACCTGTTGAAAAATGTAATTTGGAGCATTTACTAAAGGAACTAAACCCTATTTTTGCACACATTCGAAAATTATGCAAGACTGACCCAACTGCATGTCTTTTTTTTTCCTCTCGACCAAATCAAAATAATAGAATGCACCAAACTTACCTATAGTATATGTTCCGATGCGTACTTTAAATATGATCTTGCCTCGCTTGAGACTTCTTAAAGGTACTTCTTAAATTTCTGTAAAATTTGAAAGTATCTTTATATTCGCGTTAAACTTGACATCTTTCACAAATGCGTTCTTACAATTTTTTGGATATTTCTCCTACTCCCTATGTTATAACTTTCAAAACCTCGTAGGCAGCAGAGTGATAAAAATGTAGTTTGGTGGATTCACTTAATCAATTGGTTAAAGATTATATATTCAGATGTTGATAAAAAGCAAGAACTTTCGTGGATCTATATGTAAAACATTTATATCATTTGACCGTGTGAAAAAGAACTGTATAAGCTCTACAACCAGAACACTTGAACACGTTGTCTCATGTTCCAAATAATACATTTTGAGAGATGTCAATATAAAAGATGCCAGCTTTGGTTGAACTAACTAATAATCAATTAGTGTCCTGTCTATATCTACAGTGGTCCCTTTTAAGTCTACTTCGAAAAAAGGTGAAAATTGTCTTAATATTCAAGTTTCTTATTGTCAATCATTCAATAATGGATTGTTTCAAGAAAATCAATATCTTTAATTAGCAAAGCCAAAAGTCTTGAGAATCTATATTGAAAAATCAATGGCTCAGAGAGATATTTGAGGAATCAGTAAAAATAAATTTGTATCCTCTAAATACAAAATTAATAGTTGAAAATGGGATAACTCGACCAGCTCATAAAAAAAATTAATTACTATAATTAGAAGATATGAAATTTAGTTGTCAAATGTGAAGGGGTTATATCTAAAGATACTATCAAACAATGATATGATATTCCAGAATGAATTGACTGGTATAACATTTCAAATCTTTCTTCTTCCTGTACATTTACATAAAAAGCAACGTAAAGAAATATTAATGACCAAGTAAAGGAAAACATGAAAAAATATTAATGCAGACAAAAAAAATGTTACCTTTAAGATGTCCTTCTTCGTTGGAACTTATCACGTTGCTAAAGTGATGGAGACTAGATGAGAAAAATACTACCATCTCAATTTATATACGCAGCTAAATCTCCGTCACGTTTCATTAAATTCCATTGTTACTATTGTTCTACAAAATGACATCTGAATTTTGTGTTAGAAAAAATGAACCGGGGTGATGTAAAGAAAGACAATAATAAAATCAATTAAAGGCACACAGATAAGAAAATAGATTTAAACTTTATTGTTTTTTTTGTTTAATGCTCATTATTTTTGTTTCCTAAAACGGTATTCAGCATCCGTTTATGAGGGTTCTTTTAGAAGATGCGATTTTTTATCTCACCTGATCAATCGTTACTTTTTGTGCATAGGTTTTGATGAATTCTCTAAAAAATGGATGATTGCTCACTTACATCTTTATATATTGTCCGATCTGAGATCAGGTTATTTTAGGAAAATATGATTATGACAAGGCAATCTTTGTGCACCCGTCTCGGACTAAAATTGTTAATTGTCGAGTTTAAAAGTCCTTGGAATAAGACTGAGATATCTAAATGCTGCGTAATACAACCCTTCCTCAAACAACTCATTGTTATGGAATAATTGGCTTTTCTTTTCTGGCTCAATTTTAAGAAATTCCACAAATGCCAAATTGATGACCATAGAAATATATAAAAACCTTGCTTTGTTTGAAAAGCATAGTTATGAAACGCTATTGAATTATGATAAAGACATCGTAATAACTTGAGGTGAACATTTGTGCAAAAATAATACCACGTGACCTGAAATTTATGACTTTTCTATTATTTACACTATTATGACGTATTTCCCGATTGGTTAAAAAGTATGGTATTGTTTTGAGGTAATCGTTTTTATCAATAGATTTC
The DNA here is from genome assembly GCA_032273505.1 of Nanomia bijuga. Classification (NCBI taxonomy): domain Eukaryota; kingdom Metazoa; phylum Cnidaria; class Hydrozoa; order Siphonophorae; family Agalmatidae; genus Nanomia; species Nanomia bijuga. Next base: position 6,194 of record JAUKPT010004833.1, read on the forward strand.
AATACATTGGATGATTAATTATTCGTGCACAACATCGACAGTAACATATATAAATAGGTTTCATAACTATTAGATATACGAACTATGAATTCTGGCAGAAATTATTCTGATTTCTGATTTTACATGGACATCCGGCTTTAGACGTATAGTTGTTGCAAGAGATTAACCTGATTAGTAAAAAAGGCGATTTTGTGACATCATGAAGACAAGATATTGTTATGGATATTTAAGTGTCAGATTTGCTTGATGATTGAGTCATTATCTGTTTTTAGTAAACTTGACTAAGGGAGGTAAAACGACTTTAGCTTTAGATTGTAGTTGCCCAATCTCAAAATTATAAGATGGATTAAATGATGGACATCTGGTAGTAACATGAGTATGCAACTCTTTGATTCTCTCTTGTAAAAGATGGTACCAATATACTTATTCACCCTTTTGGTCCGGAAATTAAACGATAAGAGCAATCATGAGCGTTTTCAATTTCTGTCAAAACATTCTTATTATGTGGACTGGTAGTTTTATCAATGAATACTTTAAGCCCCTATTTCAGTGTCACGGTGGACTTCAAAAGTTCACTGGGGTTGTAATTTGGGCCGGAATTTTGACCGGGAAAAAGAAAATTCTGTCTGTGGCGAAATTTGTTTTTAATATTTTTTTGAAAATCGAGACATACAATTTGCTATGGTCTGAAGAAGAAAAAAACATTTTTATTCTTGTCTAAACTCTATGAAATTCACATTGCTATTTTCTATTCTAAAGGAAAGATAGAATCTTACGTTTGGTGAAAATTCATTGAATATTTATCGAAAAAATGTATGAATTTGCCCATTATGCAAAGGTAATCAAACAATTAATAAAAATACTTGACAGTTTACTTAGAAACGGATTTTTGAATGAAAATTAAGCAGGACCAGTATCGTCCATAAAAAGCTCCATTCTCGCTTATTTTGACATTTTTTGATTGATTATCGAGAAATGTCGCCGAATTTCTGCCTTTCCTGTCTTCACCCACGCACCCCCATCTATTTGAAAAATGAATGAGTCAAATTCTATTTTAATTTTCTGATGTATGTGATTTGTTTACGTTAACTAATTGGATTATGACAATTTTTTTCCTCCTCTCGTTGTCTTCCAGCCAATGATAGATTATTCAAAAAAAAGTAATCAGCAAAAGTGCAATTATGAAGACATGATTGGTATCAAGCTACTTGTCAACCATTAGCGAGTTAGATCAGCGTGTACATTTATTTTGTTTCCTTTCTTCTAATTATTTGTAATTTGATTATATTACCAAACCTAATTAGTAGCAATTATCATCTTAACAATTGGAAATTAATTTATTTATCACCCGTTTTTGAGAATTTGCTGCAATCTTACCAAATAAAACGGTAGATTCTACACTACTAGATAATTACGTGAGAAGAAAAATGAAATATCATCTTCATAAATTTAGCTAACAGACTCCTATCTTTTAAGGAATCTGGCTCAACTAACTAAATGTTTCTCATAACTTTTCAAACTTTTTCATCAAAATATTTTTATAATGTATGACATTTTTTCTACAAAATACTCGATGGCAAGTGTCTTCATCGAAGCTCCTTTCATCTAAGGCTTGTTACTTGAACAAATCATTAGGTATAGTCGCCAAATTATGGCCAATTCAATTCTTTGATTGGTTCGAGATAACATCAATAAGGTACTGATTGGTTTGTGTTGATTTTTTTTCATTTTTCATTTTTAAAAAACATCAAATTGTGACATTCTAGATTGAACCAATTTGCCTATTGATGCTGTAATTTCTAACCAATCAAAAGGCTAAAATAGCTAAAGTTTGGCGACAATTCCTTACAATTTACTTATATACGGGAGAAAAACAGATTTAAAAAGATTTATAAAAGACGACAAATTAGAGACGTCAGTCGTTCTAGAGTTGACAAATTACCCTCAATCCAATCGAGATGTTGAAGATGTAATAGGAATAAGTTTGGGGATATACGTTTCAGTTTTGAAATTGACCTCGCAGCGAAAATGGTATAACAACCATATTATTTTCCGACAAATTGAGAGATGCTCAAAAACATTGCAACCTCCGGTAAAATTCGCCATTCGCCGTGTAAGAGAATAAACTTTACACCCTAAGAATTGTTTGTATCTTTGCTTATTGATTCATTGTAATTTTGATTTAAAAAATTAATGACTTAAATGCAAAATAAAAATTTACCACATCGTAATATAAGTAGGGCAAATAATGCAATCGACTATCTTATGAGTACTACGGCTTGTCTCAATGGACTGAAAACTGAAAACTGAAATCGCGGAAATCGCGTTTAAGTGATTAAGATTTCGATTTCATTGATAGACATTTTTTTAACCGTAATTGACTCATTTATTCACATATAAGGGTCATTCGATTGAAATATAATATCATACATCTATGAGTTCTCATTGCGAAAACCTGGCACAGTAAGTGAGTTAATTTTTTGTACATTCCTTGTACATCCCAGTAAATACTTGAATGAGTGGTTGTGTCTAGATAGAATGGAACAATTAGAGGTTTCACCACGAACCGGAATTCTGGGGGTACAATGTCAAATGCGTGTGACAGAAAGGGACAATAAAACATTATGAAAATGTTGCAATGTTAAAGTTCTGCCTTAAGAGGCGTAATCTCGGAATACAAATTAAACATAAAAAATCCAAAATAATAATCTATCAGATATCTAAGTGATCTAAGTGATCTAGTAACAAACACTGCGAATAGACTATCATTCCTAATGATTGCCTTGTCAAATTAGAGTTACACGCTTTCAGCCAATCACTATTGTGCTTTACTTTGCCTGAATCACAATCAGAGTTAGATTTATTATATTATGCAACATGGTGTCCCTGCTCATTAAACCACAATAATAATAGTAATTTCACTCAAGATTACGTAACATAAGACAGAGCTGCTATTGAAAAGAGAAGTAGATTTCTTTGAAAGTATAAATGTTTCAGTATTTTACCTATAGTTTGATAAATTTCTATTTGAAAATTTACCTGTCCAAAATATCTAGGACGGCGAAAATGCGTCATTTATGTAAAATTCCTGGATTTTTCGGGCGGCGTACCGGTCCTGGACCGGTAGCTTAAGGGCCACTCGTGCTTTCTGAGCCTTAAACTCAAAAATACTAATTCAGCTTCTTTCTCCCGGAAAGAATTATTAAGCATTGTATATCATCTAAAAATTTAGACATTTCGCAGGTTTTTATCTGTCGAGCGCTAAATAAACTTATTATATCTTATCTTATCAGTTGTGAGAATAAGAGCAATTCATGTCTATTGCAACTTCATGACGTAGAACAATACAAAGTTCTCTTATCTCTTATTTTTCCGGCTTTCATCAACCATATGCGGAGGTAAGCTGATTTCAAAAGAGCAACCGGACTTAAAAACTAAATGAAGACACATTCTTTGACTTGCCCTCTTGAGAATACTATGTAATCATAATGCATTGTGTCTTTATCTGAGTATTTGCCGTGTCAGTTTCTATGGGAAATACCTTATCAGACACAGTATCATATGGGACGAACGGGCCAAAATTCAATTCGCTCATTATTCTTATATCTAGTTTAAGGAACGGCGCGAAAAGATCAAAGTTCTTAGGTTTTTCACATTCTGGTATGATATTCCTCCTAATGTAGTTAATTGAAAATTTCTCAAATTGTATGAATCTAAGAGACATTTGATCGATATTAATCCCAGGGAAAGATGTCGTACCAAATAATCAAATAACGGCGTGCACATCCAAGATAAACCCTAAAGTGGATATCATGATCATGATCATGATCTTATATGTGAAAAATAAATCAAACCCTTTTTTCTAAAGTAATTTACACTGACTTGGAGATATTTTTTTTTTACAGAAAAAATATAAAAGTAGACCCGAATTGTGGTGGATGAGGGTCCACGCTGCAATCTATTGCAAATATTGTCCTGTCGTCTTACATAAGAGGCACAACTTTTTTATGCCCCCCCCCCCACCTATAAACTATTAAAACTTATGAATTTTGCCTACGTATTTTTGACTTTTGAGGCTTATCAAAAAGATATTATACCGATAACATGTTTCATATATAAATCCTTTTACTTCCGTCATATACGTATCCTTAGTTAATAAACAATAGATTCGCAATTCAATGAAGATTATCTTTTAAATCCCATTATGATAAGCAATTATGATTTTCGATTTAATTATCTTATTCGTACGACCTACACAATTTCTTGACCAGCGGCTCAGTGAGCTGAGTGTCAACATGACAGGTAACTATAGGGTCCAATGATTTTTGGTCAATTTAGGTATGCTGGTTACGAATATAACCGGTAATCGGTATGAATAGAAAGCTTTCGGTCTATTAGCATTAATTAGCCTTAATTAGCATTAATTATTTTGTCCATTTTGGTCCATTCCAGTATAAAGTGCATTTTAAAAATGTTCAATTATAAATTCGGATTAGATAGTTGGATTGGGCATGAAAAGAAGATGAAAAAGTGTATGGTTTGCTATGTTTGGATTTCTACTTCCCGAGATAATTGAAATTGGCGAAATTACGCCGAATCAGCAGTTTTTTGAAACTTTAAACCCTAATAACTTCTGATCATTTGATCCTA